>VXBQ01002572.1:0-74715 GCA_013400175.1 Phainopepla nitens
GAAGGAAGGAAGGAAGGAGCACTATTTTTTGAGATGAGAGGAGGATAATAAAATCTCATCTCCTTTAGCAGATAAACACAGGACCAGATGGAACATCATGTGTTCAAGTGCCCTGCTAAGGCATTCCTGTTAACCTCAAGGTTCTTCTATTGATGGCCAATTTATGCTCATATGTTCATTGGGCAAGACCAGGAAGATGCATTGCCTCTCCCTTTTTTAAAACTCAATGACTGCTTGTTGGTAATAAAGGCAGAAAAAGATGTCTGTTTCATTCTTATTTAAGCAACTCTTTTATCTAATTAAATCCAGTTCTTGTGCTTTCCTTCCTCCCTCCCCTAAAATCTACAGACAAAACCAATGTAATCAAGACCTTCTTTTCATTTTCATTCTGTTAAAAATTTGGATTTGAAAAAAAAAGTAGAATTTCCTTCAAATGTCACTAAAAGCTAAAAATAGGAAGGTATCAGAAAAGCCTTTTATAGTGCAATCATAACAGTACCACATCACTGTTGAGCACCACAATTAAAATGATCCATTGTGACAGTGATGTGATACATCTCTGCATTTGGTCTTTCAGGAAGTAGAAAAAGAAATAGTGCCATTTTTGTTCTGTCTGTCAATCAATTTTTCAAATGGGGTACTCATATACTTTGAGATGCTGAAGTATTCTTTCCTTTAGCTGTTGTGATATGGGTATTTTTTAAACACATTTTTGAAATGTGCTAAGACAAGGAAAGGAAAACTAAGACTCCAAGGTACATAATACTTGTAGCTGGATCCAAGAGCCACAGTTTGTTTGGAAGACTGTGGCCAGGATAGTTATGTTGCCTTTTGCGAATTAGGTAAGAGTTGCAGGTGTGAAATTACTTTTGATATTTAGATAATTAAATTAATTTAGGAGACAAATTCGTGCTGACATTTATAAACGTGGATGCTGCAACAGTTCAGACTGAAAATGAAATGTGAAAACCCTTTAAAGGTGAAGCATCTAAAGAGGCATTTCTGAACTATATGAATACTGTGTTTTCTTTACAGTGAAGTGCCATCAGAAGAGAACTGTTTTCTTCAAAAAAACAATCCTATTACATAATGCAGAAATGATTATAAGGGCCCACAGTACACTACAATTTAAGTTTATCTTAATTTATAATCAGCTTTAATGAGATATTCATGAATAATTTGTTCTTTTATTCTATGTGAATTAAGATCAAGGAAAATTGCAAACTTAAAGGAATTCTTAGATGCATTTATTAAGCAGATAAAAGGAAAAAGATTTACCATTGCATCAAGCCTTGAGTATGCAAGAATTACACTAATAAATACAAACCTAAGTTTAAGCCCTTATAGGTATTTGAAGTACTGTGTTAAAAACAGGGGAGACCCCCGTGGCCAGCCTCTTAAGACCCATGCCCTTGAAGCTCTCCTCCAAGCTGTCATGGACATGGAATCATCTTTTTGTGATATGAATGTTGCATACTCCAAAACATTTGCAGAGAGGGCTTTGAGGAACTGCAGCTTCTTTTCTAATAGTTCTTTCTTCCAAGATGGCACAAACTTGCTTTTAACAAGATCAAGGGATCTACCTCAGTATGACACCAGTGGAAAAACTGTTGTAGGGAAAAATTAACCTCAGGGGGTAAGAGTTTAATTACTGCTTAAGCAACACAGCAGTTAGCAGAAGAGCATGCTACCAATGTGTTACACAAATCAACGCTGAGTGGAACTAGAGTGTAACTCAGAAAGAAGGCAACAGGAGTAAAAAAAAAACAACAAAAAATCTCCTAGCTATCTATAGTAAGGGAGACAAGGAGTGAGGAGGGATGACTTGTTTGCCAGAGCAGAGTAGGCTACTTCATATCACTACATCTGAAAAGGAACATTTAGAGAAAAAAAAATAAATTCCTGATATTAATTGTAGAGGTAGGAATAACTGGAATATGGACAGTATAAAGGCCATTTTCAGAAGGTGTACTACTGGAAACACCCAAAAATAGACTGAATAATTAACTGAAACCATTAGAATTTTCAGTTTTTCTACCACCTAGACTGTAATACCGTGACCTGGACAGAAAAGAGTTGTATCTACACTGTTGGCTCTCACTGACCTTCTTCTCCTTCATGTGGTGAGGACTGGCTTCCAAGAGGACTTGAGCCATAATTTCCAAAAGATGGAAGCAAGGTTGACCCATCTAATGCCATGTATTTTTATGGGTTGAGATTTCTCAAGCGAACTCACACTTGGCCATCCAACGCTATCTCTCCTATTTAAACATGACCCTGGGCACAAGGCTTGGGAAATGCTGATAAAGACGGAGGCGTTTTTAGATCTTCTGCCACTAATTTACCCAGCATTTCCAGCCACAGGCCATTTTCATCTTTTGGGGTTTTTTTGCTGCTAAACAAGCAGTAAGCATGCCTTTGATGTTTATTGTCTGCTTCAGCTCTAGCTGAACTTTTGCTTCCCTGCTGTCACCCATGCCATCGTGGACAGCCTCTATATTCTTTCTTTGTAGTCTGCTTCTGCCTCTTACATGTGTTCTATTTGCCTTGGAACATGGAGCCACATGTTCCCTATTTTGTCAAGCCGTGATACGTATACTCATTTTCCCAAGTCCTGGCATGGCAAACATTTTGCTACTTATAAGTAATAACTTGAGCTCCTCTGCTCTTCAGTAATGCCTTCTACAGGATCTCACCCAACAGCTCCCCATGAATAAGCCAAAGTCTTCTCTACTGAAGTTGAGTCTCTCCCTCATTCTTTGCCTACCTCACCCCACTCAGTAGCTTGAACGTTGCTGCTCTGTGGTCACTGGGGACAAGGCTACCACTGACCCCATGAAGAAACTACATTAATCTCAGATCACAGTATTTGAAGGGCTGAGATACTCGGTCCTACAACACTGCTAGTAAAGATCACACCTGTAAGGCTGAAGTCCCAGGGCTCAGAATATTTGCAGAAGAAGCTTCACCATGCAGCAGAAAATGTGTTCATTTTCTTTTCCTAACTGAAAAATGGAAGAAATAGCAAAGGCTGTACAGCATGTTTGTATGGATTTCATTATTTAGGGGAATTTATATCAGCTCTTGAAATATAGAATTATCAATTCAGGCATGTCACATAAATATATTTATTCTTGATAGAATAGGGCACTGGAGGATTTGAAGCCATGCTCTTATCTACTTCCCTTTAAATACCAGCAATGAAAACTGTACCAGTCTCCTATGAATTCACTGGCAGCTGTTTATTTCTTTATGCCTCACTGTCTTTCTCCACCCTGTTGTCTCTTAAATTGTAAGCTCTTTGTGGCGGGAAAGCTCTTTGTTCATTGTTTTGTGGTGGGTTTTTCTGGACAGCACCCAGAACAACAAGGAATGAGGTTCCTAAGCTTTATCATGATAGTAAGCAACACATGTTCATAATTTTTTCTATTTTTATATCTTTGTAGGTGACATATCTACTTTTATATCTTTTTACCCAGCTCAGCTAGACTCTGGAAGCTGCTCCATTCACATCTTCACAAAGATAGTGGTTTCAGCTGCAGTAAGCAGAAGATTGATCCAAATAATCTTCTTCAAATATATGTAATGTAAATACTGCCTGATATGTCATCTACAGACATGATTAGCTTTCTGAGAGACAGAGGCACAAAAAGATGACCATGTTACAGGCTGCTTTTGCTAGAAAAAGCAAACTGATCTTTGTTACACTGGGGGTTTTTGTTCAAAAATAACAGAAAAACAAATGGGAAAAAACACGATGTTGTTCTTCATGATAGAGGAAGATGGATTTTATTAACTTCCACTGACCAATTTACATACTTGTACTTCAGTTTTTACAGTAGGTGCTTGGACCCAGAGAAAGGTTACTTTTCATTTTTGAAAACTTTGGAACACCAGAATACCAGCGTTTCATCATGCCTTCAGTGGTACACAGTCATGTAGGACAAACCTCACCTTTAAAAAAATTACACACTCTCCACAAGAGTAGGTGCACAATTTCTTGGACAATGAAGAAAGTAAAAACAGTTTGTCTCTAAAGGCCTCAGTTCCTCTTTTCACAGGTTTTCACAAACTGTTTCTTCTACAATTACTTGGTAAGTTTTGTTCCTTCCAAAGCTTAGCAAGTGCTACCTAAAATGCCACTACATTTAGTGGTATTTTAGAAGAGAAGCAACAAAATAATTCTTGCCTCTGGAGATGAGACTACTCAGGTCACCAGAGAGCTGAGCCACAATACTGACAGTCCCTCTCATCCCAAATTCTTCAGTGTTTAAGAAAATGGTCTACAGCTATGTAATCTATTCAAGCATAATCAAAATAATCCAGGATTACAAGAACACTGATGAATGTCTCTATGTTCTAATCTGTGTCTATATGTCAGATCTGTTTTGTTGTGGGGGTACTTTGAATGGAACATATTTTTGTTCTAGCAGTAGCTATTCTGAGCAAGATTTGAATAAATTAGTCTCTCCTTTCACCTATGTGAATAAATTTGCCAACACTTTTAGGCATCTGCAAATAAATAATAAGAAAAATGACCTTCCATGAAATCTGACTTGCATATTATTTTGTATTTCATGTGCATTTTTCTTGGGAGAATCTCTAATGCTCTGAAACCTGGATGTATTCCACATGACTGTCAAAATTTAAAATATTTAGTCCTGTATTAAATATATCTGTTATAAACTCCTGAAGCAAATTCACCACATTTACCTTACACCATGACATTCTATCAAAGATCTAAGAACTAAGAAACAGGTATTATATTTGTAAAGCAGTTATAAAGCTCTTGTAGCTTGTACATGCAAAATATTTAAGGTGTGCCTCTCAGAATTTATTTTTGTAATTTAATATTTTGTTCCCAGGTCTACTAGTTTTTTTGAAATGTTCACAGAAAATACTTTAGGACATGATTTCTTTTTAATGCATGTGAAGAAGAAATAGCTAGATAATTTGAGTTCATTTTTAGAAGATTCTGCAAACAGCAAAGGATTCTTGTGCATCATCTAACAAGGCTGGCTTTTCATGTTTGTTTTGCACTGAGAATAGAGTCCCTCACATCTCTTGTACTACCTTGTAGTACTCTAGCTATTTCAGCTGAGAACTCACAAGGGGAAAGAGACTAATGGACCAACAATTTTGTACTTCATCCCTGGCTGTACCAGGATATCATGTGAGACAGAAGACTCTGCTGCCTTTTCACAGCCAAGATCAAGTCCCTTAGAGTGATAAAAATCACCAGTGGTGACAGGTCTATTTATAAGGTGATCAGAGGCTTATGCTGTACAGACTGGCTTTTCTGTATGAGCAGCTTCTCTGAGATGGTCACCAAAATTGGTAAAGTCAGTGTTTTTCCTGCACCTACTGGTACTGCAATTATTCCCATAACATTAGCAAGTAATTGGTGCTGTTTACAATAGTACTGAATGCAGGTTTGTAGGGTAAGTGCCAAAGGGACGGAAATAGAAACAAAGGAAGACCTAGTGCATGCTATTCTAAATGAGAACGTGTAACATAAAATTCACACAGCTTCAAAGATCCAGGTGTCCACCTAGTGTTCCTCCAAAGCATTAATTTATGGGACACTCTCAGATGAGCTCAGAGAGCTTTAATCACATTGCAAATTCACATGTAGCCTGAACATCTGAACTAGACTTAAATAAAACATTCAATAAAGTGCTGCACCCTGTTCTCAGCAAAAAGATGTTCAAATATCATTGTGTCAAAAGAGCAAAGCAGCTACAATTCCAGCTAAGAATAAATTTCTAGGAAGCGACAAATTTCATGTGAAACAACAACACAGAGACAGAATGTTTCTTTTGTCAGACAAGAAACAAAAACTTCAAGGCACAAAGGAATAATGAAGGATTAATTACTTCACTGATACTGTCTTCCCAAAGTGGGCACTCCAGCGAATCAGCAGTACTTATGATGACATCTACCAAGAAAAATGTAATACCACCTTTCAGAATTACTCATGTTCACAAGCCATGTTTACTGAAGCGCTCTTTGTTTACTCGTGAGATTGTGGCTAGGAAAACTAATATTTTTGATGTTTCTTCTCGCTATAACGCCCATCATGACCGTAAGAGTAGAGGCATCTAATAAAAGGAACTGGGTGCTGCAAGTGTAATTACTGAGAGGCCCAGACAAGCTGAACTATCCAGGCTATCTGTTTGTGTACAATGTGCACACAATAACTGTCAGCTAGACATCCAGTTGCCTATGTGCACTGCAATGAAAGATTTTGGTTCGGACTATATTTCAAAGCCCTTTTGAAAGTACTCTCTTAGTCCAGGTGGTAAATAATGTTTCTCAGACTTAGCAGTTTTAAAAGTGTTTAGTTTTCTAAGAGGATAAGCATCACAGAATTGCTGACACCAGAGTACTTGTATATAGACATTTAGATAAACACAAGGCAACTGGATAATTATTCTGAACTCTTGCAGATGACAGGAGTTTGGGATTCAAAGAGATCAAGAGAATGTTGGGATCTTGTTCAAAATACTCAAGAACTGGATGGATCCAGCAAGCACTGATCAGGCAGTTGTCAGCCTGTGAAACTAGTCCTGCCATTTTTATTTGGAGCAAGGAGACGACACCTTCCAGATCTGCCTAGAAAGAAAAGAAAAACGTCGTACTAAATCACTTAGTAGAACTTTACAAGGGTTTGGACTTTATCTGAAAGAAAAAGGTGCAGGACTGTCAGGAAATAATTTTATTATCTAACTAGATGGATTTGTTTGGACCATGTTAAGTGTGGCTCTAATGTCCTTTTTATTGCTTCAAGAACTGCTCTCCTCCTCCCATAGTAGGCTCAATTGCTACAGACTGTGATTAAAGACTCAGAATGAAGCAGCCTCAGGAAAAGGAGCAGCAAAGAATGCTGTTGTGCTAAACTCAGCTCCTGGCCAGGTTGGTATTATTGCTGGCCCAAGTTTGAGCCAAGGAACAAATACTGTTAATAGTAAATTGCAGAGTTTGTGGAGAGCTCATTGGCAAATCAAACCAGTGCAAAAACCTAGAACTGATGTGGTAATCCGTACATGCTGGGGCACAGCAATAAAATGTGCCGACAGGTACGACAGAGACTTATGAAAGTGTTTGTTTTAAGAACATATCTGCAGATCACAATATGATAGATGAATACTTTTTTGCAGAGTTCCATCAATAAACTGCATTTCATTAAATGCTTGACCAAAAAGGACAATTAAAAAGATATTATAAGCATAAGCATTACAAAGGTATCTGTAACACTTCTATAATACTTGAAGCAGTTCCTGTGCTTTATGGTAGCCAAAGAACACCATAAGGAAGCCTATCTTCTCAAATTATCTGTGGTGGAGAGATGTATGCCTGTTAATTTGCTCTCAGTAGGTATAACAAATCAGTCACTTCTGGAGACACTCCATCAGGAGGAGCAGAGGAATGAAATCCTGTACAGAATACCAGAAAAAGATGAAGCAAGGAAAAAACTAAACCAAAGTTTAATAAGAAAGCATGCTTGCTTGTAATCAATACTTGCAAAGCAGTGACCAGCCTTTGCAGCATTCTTGTTTACAAATTGCTTCAGCAGTGCAAGGGAAAAACGAAAATACTCTAGTCTTGGCAAGCATGTGAATTTTTCAGCAGACCTCTTCTGGGTTTAAGCAAGTCTGGAGTTTCCTCAGTTTTGCCTCAGAATTTGCAAGAATTCTCATGGCATCTATATTGTTGGGTCATAGAATAGTTTAGGTTAGAAGGGGCCTTGCAGATCATCCAGTCCCAAGCTCCTACCATGGGCAGGGACACCTCTCACTAGGCCAGGTTGCTCAGAGCCACTTCAATCTGGCCTTGAATACTTCCAGGGATGAGGCATTTACAACTTCTCTGAGCAACATATTCCAGTGCCTCACACTCTCACAGTAAAGAATTTCTTCCTAATGTATAATGTCAATGCAGCCTTTTTCAGTCTGAACCCATTTCACTACAAATGCAACAACTGATATAAGTGAAAGCCATTAGCAATTCTTCTGCTCCAGAAATTTTCCAGTTCAATCCAGACAGCTCCTGCTCTGCAAAAGCCATCTATATCAGCTTGTACCCTATGCAAATGTAAAGCTGGGCTTGTGCCATTTCTGCAGTATTGGCCTATGGTAACAGTCTCAGACAACTGGCTTGGTTGCAGTAAATTACCTAGAAGATAGAGCTGTATTAGCTATAAACTTACATTGTTCAAATAAACAGTGAAGTAAAGGGTGCTAAAAATAATTTTAAGGTTGACTGGACTGGTGGAAAGAAAATTAGTAGGTTGTCTCAAGTTTACATTTAACTCCTTATAATTAACTTAGAGTACACCCAATGGCCTTACTCCAAGAAGACAGCTACCATGTTTATTTATAAAACAATGGGTATGTCTTATATTGCTTAAATTGTGTTAAGAATCTTTAGTTGTTAAAGAAGCACGGCTTAAGCATTACATCTTGTGGTTGTCAGTAGGGATAAGGGGAATGATGTCACAAACACACATCAATGCTGCTGTGTTCCACGTTACCAAAGACTACTAAACCTTGGATGTGGAGTTAAGCATCATCCGAATTTATGCTTCAAATGTGACCAACTGCTAACGTTTCTGATCTTACTTCATTTACTTAGTTGGATTGCACTGCACCTTGCAATCTGAAAACTGTTCTATAGGAAAGTAAGCATCTACAACACTCTCGTTTATCTGTACTCAGCTTAATTATTTGACAGAGCATGGATTGTTTGATTAGGTTTGTTTCATTTGGCTTTTATATTGTACTTGATTATCTGCGCTGGTCCAGTACAAAGGATGGGGCCTTAATGTCTTCCCTGTCCTTGTTTCCCAGTCCTTTACCACGAGGAGGAGCTGTAGGGAGCCTTGTAACGAAAAAGAAACTGGAAAATTTATCTTTGTACGCACCCGCAGCAAGCATTTGCTCCGGACTTGGCCACTGCTGGTACAAGTATTTCAGACAACTGCTTACCACAGCTCCTGATCAGGATAAAGGCTGCACTACACTATTAGTGAAATTACCCAATGTGATATCTATTAAAAAAAAAAAAAAAAACAAAAAAACAAAAAAACCCCACAACAATTTTAGGTTACTAATAAATAGATTTATCTATTTTTCCTAAGTTTTACTTTCTCCCAAATGCAGGATAAATGAAACTAACTATTGTTACTGGGATTCATGCATAGTCACGTGTGTGCATACAAAGGTCCCTTCTGTGTGGGAGGTGGGATTTTTTCCCAAGCAGCAAAGTCAACCAGAAGCTGAAATCTGTATTTGAACTTGCTGAATTCCCTCCAAAGAAGAAGGGAAAAATGAATTAGCATGTATTATACTCTAGTGTCTTCTAAAAATTTAGTGTACACATTATTTATAAATCCCAAGAGAGAAATTAGTAAAGAATTTAATTTGAAGCCTATAGAATTTTATGTTATTTCTCATTAGTTTTACAGCAGCTTTACTATTTAGTTATAGAGATGTAAAACACCAACAGCATACTGTGAACATGCTCTTCAAAGCAATAGTCATGACAAATATTTTACAAGCTAACCATGCTCTGAAATGTTCTAACTTTTATCCTAATCCAGATTAATGGCACATTTCTTTATGAAGCAGAAGAGGATGAGAAAATTACCACAATGTTTTCACCTATTAGCAGGATATACATACATACATATATATATAAAATAATGCCACTATATCCTTCTTCCTTTCATTCTATTTCTGTGCTTCATCATTTAGCCTTCTCTTTCATAGAATGAGATACTTCAGTCATTTTCCGATATCTCTTCTCTCCTTACTTTTTCTATCCTTCTCTTTTTTCCAATATATGAGCAGCCTCACTCTTCATGTCTGTTCATCCTTTTGCTTCTCTGCTGCCTGCTGCTGTCTGCCAGCATGACAACTGGTGCCAGTGACTGGTATAATCTGGAAACCTACTTGCTAGGAATTAGAAATGATCTTGGTATGATTTCATTTCACGCTTCCTGAGGATTGCATTTTACTTTGCAAAACAAATTCCTATCTCCCAACTTAACATGTTCAAAAATATCATCCCAGCATATTCAGTCAAAGATAAAGTTTGATTTTAATTGCAAGAATTTTACAATTTTGCTTTCAGCGATATAATAAACAGGATAATTTGGAGCACTGAGGTGTTCTACTAATAGCTGTTATCACTGAAAGCAATGAATCACTGTCATTGCTGAGGGTCTCTAGGCCATCACAGGAATTGTAGCTTTACATAAAAAAGCTGCTGTCATGGCCATAACAGCATACATCAGGTACTCTCTCCATAAAATAACACTCTATTTTCTTTGTGTACTGCCAAAACAGATCCAAAATCTACAACGGACATATTTAGGGTCTTTAAAGATAAACCAGTTCAAATCTTCTGAGAGGCAAACTACAGCTCTGCACCTTCCAAGTAATTAATATTTTAATGTTAAGTGAAATGTCTGCAAAGCACTCTCCACATATGACTAAAAGCACTGGACAATTAAAAGGTAGCCATTGCATACTGGAAGAAGACCATTATCCTCTCCTCGACCAAGCATTTCCAGCAGGACAGAGAGAATAAAATTCTATTGACTTCTTGCAGCAACACAAAATTCTTTGTCAGGCACAGTCTGCGCCTTTAAGCATGAGGCAACACTTGTGGCTCACAGCTCTTATAGCACTGTTGGGATGACAGATTAAGTGCATATGTGCAGGAAGGAGGCATCATGTCTTTCAACAAACTTTACCTTGTCGTTCAAGAAACAATTTTACTTATTGGTCCAAAATGGGTGCCGTTAGACTGAAGGATGATACCAACTTCTATCATTGGCTATGCCAAAACCTTTTTAAGCAGCTTGGGTTTCTTTTTTGAGTAGAAACAGTCTTGACTTTCATTTCAGCTACAATTCAAGGCCATTTACTGTTATGCTTAAGTTCTTTCCATGGCAGGTAGAGGGCCCCAGGATTGCCCCAGTTCATTCTGTAATCAAGCCAGAGCCCAAGTTCTCACTTCATTCATAGTCATAAAATTTCTGATTTCCTTAGTGATGATTCCATGCAACAGAAATGGAAAATGCCATGGCCTCCATTACAGCAACATAATTTAAAGGTTTTCTGTGTGAGTTTAACAGCTAGGGATTTGCATGAAAACAAAAACTTTCCACAATCTAATTGGAAAAAGGCATTTCTATAAACACTCTCCTCTAAGAGAAGCATCTCAGCTATGTGGATTAACCTGCCTTAGATAAATAATGAATGAAATTACTTAAAGCAACTACTAACACAGGAGCAAATCTGGGGTTGAGTTGTGGTGAGTGGGGGAGGGGCAGGAGAATAGAAACTGAAGGGGTAATTTGAGAAAAGGATATAAGAGGTAGAGAAGAAAAACTTACAGGAAGAAAAGAGATAATTTACTTAAGAAAAAAAACAAGGGACATTAGATTTTAAATATCAAGGTTTCAAAATTTTGATCAAATATAATAAATTTTTATTTAAATTGACGCTCAAGTTACAGGACTCCCTAAGGGGTATATGGGCATGTGTGTGGGGGTCATTTCCCTCAGGAAAGTACTCCTATTATTTTAGATTCCTTTATATGACCTGTTTGTCAATCCAATTTAAAACAATAATTATGACTTTAAAACAAATTAAATAAATCAGTCGGATTAGTTCACATCATTTCAAAGTAATATACCTCTAGTATCAAAGCATCTAGGTAGCAGGTTTACTTCCATCATAAGATTTATATGATATAGAGGCATTTTGATCCAATTCATACAGACATGGACAAAGAGCAAAGAGTCAACTCTGTTTTAATTGCTATTGAGCACAAAACTGATGTTATCACAAAACTATTACAGGTCAATATTTTAGCATATCTATTAAAAATAGAAGGAATATAATATAACATTATCTAGATGTAATTCATCTGACTTTTTATCATACAGTCACTCAATGTCATGATGTTCTTATGCCATCATGATGCATCTTTGCCATTAGCACGTATCATTCCTTCTGTGTTCCTACTGTTCCTACTCCATCAAGAGGTGTTAGGCCAGTGGAAGAGGAATGAGCAGTGCATGAAATATATTGTCCTGGTTTCAACGGAGATAGAGGTGATTTTCTTCCTTGGAACTAGCACAATGGTGTGGTTTGGATTCAGGTTGAAACAAATTTTCATAATGCACTGGTGTTTGTTGCTAAGCAATGCTGTTAAGGATTTTTCAGTGCTCTGCTAGGGAGGAAGTGCACAAGAAGCTGGGAGGAAGCATGGCCAGGACAGCTGACCTGAGGTGACCAAAGGGATATTCCACACCACAGACATCATGCTGAGTATATAAACTGGGGGGAATTGTCCAGGAGAGGCCAGTCGCTGCTTGGGGCTGGTATTGGTCAGTGGGGAGTGAGCAAATGTATTCTGATCTGGTTCTTGGATTTTACCTCTCTTTTCATTTTCTCCCTTATCATCATCATCATTATCAGTTATTAAGCTGTTCTTTCCTCAGCCAGAGGGTTTTACCTTTTTTTTCCAATTCTCCTTGCCATCCCATCAGTTTCTCTGGGTGTGTGCTGAGTAAGAGGCTGTGTGTTACCTAGTTGCCAGCTGGGGTTAAACCAAGACATACATACTGACTAAAATTCACCACAATTTCAAAACTAAACTTGCCTAAAAGCAGAAACAATGCAAATAAAAATAACAAAGGAAAAATGTTATGTATTGGGGTAGCTTTCAGGAACATCATCAACATCCCACAAAATCACTAGCTCAAATTTTAAGAGGACTCACCAGCCTCTGACACCTGAGTTGTGTGAACAGTTCCAGCAAAGCTCTGAGATGGACCTACACCATACCCTTGTCAACAGATTTATGGTGGCCTGGAGTCTGCTAGGTCATCCAAGCCCTGGGCTGTGGGAGGAAATGAATTTGCAGGACCCCGTCTCCAAATTACACTGGGTACAAGCGGAATGCCCTGCTGCACTTAACTCCAAGCCAGCTGCAATTTACTGCTAAAACTCCTTTGCTGACACTGGTCACCATGTGGAAAGGTGAAGTAATGAAGGAACTAAGTATCACTAAACATAGTGATGCAGTCCAAATGTAAATGTTTCAACACTCATGCCACCTCAAAGAGTGACTGTGCTCTGAGCTGTGTCAGCTCCACTATTTTTGTGGAGAGAGTAAATCAAAATGGGAAACTGCTCCAGCTAATGGGTTTTCTTGTGTGAGTTATTTTTTAACTGCATCGGTTCTCTGATCTGGTTCACTGAATGCCCACACAAATACCAGTGTCAGCACTGCACTGTGGGCTGTGCAAGGGTGATCACAAACAAGCAGAAGCAGAGAATGCTGCCACTTACAATACATCAAGGTCCAGAGAATCTCACACATGAGAAAAATGTTTACTACAACAATTGTTTGATAGAGTACAAAGCTTGGGATGCAATCTTTTGCTTACTGGAACCATTAATAGTTTCATTTTCTTCTGTCAACAAAAAAATGTGTAGGGATTTAATATCTTCCCCAAGCTCTTTTTCAAGTTTCATTTTAACATGCTAATTGATGCAGATCACTGTCACTTTATAATATGCTTCCTAGAGGAGCCAGATACCAGCCTCATTTATACCTACTTACAGGTATCGTGCTCCCTGCAAAATAAAACATTTTAGCAATATAAACAGCCCAAGATAGAAAGCATACCAAATCCCTCAAGGCTGTGACAGAAACTGAAACAAACTCCCCAGAGGCAGTGCATTAATGCTTTAATTATCATAAACTGACGTAACTGCTGAAAGAAGCAATCCCACTGCCTGCCAGGCACCCTCACATCTTCTTCCTTGGCATCAGCACGAGCATGCGTTCATGTGTGTGACAAAAAGGATAAGTAGTTTGATCTGGGTCACAACTAACCATTATTCATTTACTTACTGGGTTTTGCCTGGTTAATTGTGACTCAGATCTGTTCCCTGAGCCAGGTCAATGCGTGGCCATGGAAAACAGCCCCGTCAGCAGAAAACAAGGCATGGGAGTGAACTGGGAGCGACTGAGGGAAATAGAAAAAGTGCTTCTTTCAGTTGTGTGTTTGCTTATTCTGGCTTAAAGTTTAAACTGTAAAATGATGGCCCAAAACACTTTTTGTTCGTTTTTTTGGTTTTTTTTTATTTCAAGTGAAAGCACTGTAGGAATTCGAATGCCAGTTATTTTGGCAAAAGGGTCTGATGAGCCCACAAGCAACACCTGCATCACTTTAGGGTTCAGGAAACTAAAAAGGACTCCAGCTTAGGAAGATTTCAATTCCTTTAATTAACAACAACTCTGCCATTTGTTGATTCATACGTAAAATAAGACCCCTGTAACTACACCTCCTGGTTAAATTCCAGGCAATAATTAGGGTGAAAAACCAGTGGAACTCAACGTATCATTTTAGATGCATTCAAACAGGATTTTCTCATTTCCTGCATTTGCAGATTAATTTTAATGGATATGTTGCCAAAGTACTGGCAAACAAGATATGATACCTTTCACAAATAGTTGTAGCACTTCAGAACAGGAGGATGAGAATGTACACATTCCACAGATTGTGAATAGAGGTTGCAAATCTTCAACATATTTGGAAACATACAGGTCTTTCAAAAGCTAAATATATAGCTATTTGCTGGTTACCATGTAAAGCTCCACAAAATATTGGAATTGCACTTTTGTTTCTTTTCTGGTTAAACACCTTTAGAATAATATTCCTATGCAGTTTAAACATTCATTCAATGAACCAAGCAAGATGATGAGGAAAGCATAGAAATTTCTGAACACCAATACACTGGTTAGAGACAAGAGGCCTGAAAACAAGATTGCCAAGTAGTTTGTTTAAACCTGAAACTGTGACTTGAAAGAGCAGCTAAGTGCCAGTGATAAGAAGCACAAAGTTATGATGATGATGACTACAGAGTAAACAGCCTTCTCCAGTGTCTGAATCCTATAAGTAAATAGTGGATGAGCAAAGTAGATTGGAATTTGCCCACATTCTACCTATGGAAAATTGTACCAGACCTTGCACAACACAGGCACCTCTTGCAACTGTATTGTAAAGGAATCAGAAAGACTGTACAGTGAAATTCTGGAAGAAAATATTGAGGTACATTACAGTACACAGAGAGAAGAACTAAGCAATAAAATATAATGTGTCAGCTAACTTTATGGTATACTTGAGGTAAGTCCTTCAATAGCAGCATAGTGCCGAACTAATTACAGTCATTTCCAGACAGGATGCTTAACCCCTCAGATACTCCTTTGTGAAAATATTTCAGTGAGATAGGTCTAAACATATAGTCCAGTACCTAGGATCTTGATTAAAATTATATGTATTGTCCAACCTTACTGAATGCTGAGAGTTTTGGAAAGATTCATAATTCAAGATAGAAGAGATTATATTTTTATTAGATGAGGATAATCTGCAGCTAGATGGGATACATTAATTTACATTTATGGTAAAGGAATTGCAATGGTTTGGAGTAACAGGGCTGGTTTTGAGTGGAACATTAGGGCAAAGTGTAAGAAGACAGAGACAGCTCAAGGCATGCATCAGGTGGTCAGTGAAGGTGACTACTGAGAATTGTGGATCAAGAACTTGGGATTTTAGATCCAAAGTAAGCACAATGCTGCAAAAAGGCTATTCCTCCAGAATTAATGATTGCATGAGAATGAACCAGCAATCCAGCCAAGAAAAGTGGAGCATAATTTGTTAGCCTGATTAAGTCTCATGTCTATATTTTTCTGTTGGTAAAAAACTCTGCTTAAGTAAATAGGTCCAAATCTAATTCCTTGTTGAGTGTCAGGAACTGAGCACACCTTTCATGCTGAGGAAAAAACAGGGCTCATGTAAACAGGAGGTTCCAAAGACAGCAGTGATTAATGCCCTTTGCTAATATTGTTGTTTTCTACACTGCAGCAGCAAAACTATGAAAACCCCTCTCCTGCATGTCTGAAACAGGTTGTCATCATCAATGCAAAAACCATGCTAATATCATCACAAAGTAAGTATTGCAGGATTTATTGGGCTGGTTTTCAAGGGGGAAACCATTTGTCATGGAAATCAAGTTCTGAATAATAAAGTACACAACACATCCGCTTTCTGGATAAACATTTCCATCAAAGAGAGAACAACTGCCTTGTCATGGTAAAGAATTGCAAATATTAAACTTGTTAATACTGAGTTCAGTCCAGTAACATTACAAAAAGCTTATTTTAGAAAATCTACAGGAAAAACAATCAAACACCAAACACAAAGACTACAGAAATTAATGCAAAGATCCAAGAATTATCATCACAGAAAAAGAAAAAAAGATTATTGTGCTGGTCAGACTGTAGAATATTGCACAACTGAAGAAGAAGAAACTAGTGATGTAAATTTTCTGGAGAAACTGGTGATACAAATGATAGAGTGATCACTTCAGTGTATCAAAATCAGCTTTGATTGTGTCAACACCATTCCTCCCTTCCACCACAAAGTTAAGCAAAACTTCTTGTTCAGGCTTGTATGAACACATCAGAGAACCTGCAATTATGCTGAAACACATGGCACATAAGTATAGATTACAACAGGCAATTGTTCTGCAAACAAAACATCAGGATCTGGTGGTCTTAAAACTTAGTGCATGATTTGGTGTTTCATAAGAAGAGCCCAGTGTTTCTCTAGCACATACATTTATGCCCATATACAAAGGGACAGAACAAAAGTGCATAACATTGAGCCACACTGAAAGCTGTGAGGTTTGTGACCTTGCTCCTCAAAGATCACAATTCCAGGAATAAGAATGAAAATAAGAAGAAAAGAAGAAACAGCTAAAAACATGTCAAGAAAATTAACCATATTGCATGTGTAAGGAAAAGATAACACCCCCTATAGGACAGAAAGAGGTTTATGTGATGAGCTACTCATAAAATGGGGGAGCGGTTATGTTTCAGCTCACCTGAGCAGTGAGATGAATGCTAGGAAGCTGAGAGAAAAACTAGAGAAGAAAAAAGAGAAAAGAAAAAAGGAAAGAGGACACCTGGAGGTATGGGTTTCTAGATCAGACACATACAGCAAATTGCTCTTTTGTAGACACAATAGATGGATTGTGATCTGTATCTTAGAGAGATGATGAGAAATAGAAGTTGCTAAGGTTACGATTTCTCTATGCCCCTCTCTGTAACCACAAAATACTGCTAGTGTCTGTATTTAATCCTATAGTGTGCAATCAATCTTTGAATGCAAAGATGCCTTTTTGCAGTCTTCAGGCAAAACTGAAAAATGTTCATGCATTTTCAGAACTTTCAGTGTGACTTTATTAAAAAGCCTGGCCTATTTAAACCGACTTACATTCAGCATAAAGAAATCAAGCAAAATTAAACGTCTAGGTAGTAGCAGAAAATGTGAAGATGAACTAAAGGAAAGAACATGAGAATTTTACCCAAGGATAAAAGTGCAGCCAGGAAAGAATCTTCATCTTACCATTAATAATAAAATGCTAGAGAGGGCATTGCCATGAGGGACTTGTTTTTCAAACAATAAATCTGCAGCAACTTACTAAATGAGTCCTCTAGGGAGCCCTCTCTAGATCCGTTACTTTAGTGCCAACAATACTACTACAGTAAACTTTCAATTGATATTCATTACATTACATTGCTGTAGTGATTTTTCTGGCCTTTACAAATAACAAGACTAAAATTGTTGTGTTCGTAAGTTTTTGGTTTAAAAAGAAAAGTCTTCCTATAACTTGACAAAACAAATGCTAGCACTTTAGAGCCAAATTCTCCTCTTATTCACAGAATAAGCCTTGGTCCTATATCTCAGAGCAAAACTTAGCCCACAGTTTGTCTTTATATATTCAAAATACTGTCTCTAAGAAGTTACATACTTGTAAGCCATGAGTTTTGCTTGATTAGGGGAAAATAAGGATATGGATCAACAGAAGCATTTACTAAATCTTCAGGAGAGTGCTTTTAAAGTCTTCTGCAAATGTAAAATAATTTCATATCACAGTCTAGTGTAGCAGAGATGGAAATTGCTACCTGAGAGGCTAAAAGACAAATAAATACCTGCTTTAAGCAGGTCTGCTAGAACTATAAATCAGTAAAGGTTGTTCGTGAAATTGAGAAATGCTTGGTTTTTGGATCTGTAATCATGAGTAAAAGTCGTGTATCAAGTTCAAAGAAGAACACTCATGTTTGAAACCCAAGGCTACCTTAGAAAAAGTCAGCTACATGTGATTTGACCCAGGTCACACATCATGACCTTCACAGTATGAGGGGAAATTGTCCCATCCTGATTGTTAGTCTCAGTTACATACTATTTGGAAAAACTGTAATTAAACACTTAAAGGAGAACCTGAGGTCATTAGCAGCTTCAAAACATTTATCCTTGAGGAGAATCTTAAATGCATTTACTTTTGGGGAGGAGGGGGAGAAAGCCCCAGGACTGAAAGGTGATTTTATTAGATGTCTTCTGAAAGGAAACTAATAGAGCTGAGTACCTGAATTGTGAGGATATTCAGAGCACCTAAGCAAACACAGAAATATTTTTTACAGAGCAAGTAACACCGGCAAGGGAAAATTAAATATACCTTCAGGAGCTGAAGATGAAAGAGCAAAAGCTGAACAATAAATAGTGATATCTTTTAACTTAGATGGGGCAGACATTAGTGTTTATTCTGCCCTTACACGGTGCCAGTGCCACTGTAGTACAGACACCAAACCAACCAGCAGCCTGAGAGGCGATTTGTGTATACAAATGACAAGGCAAACATTTTAGGAGCTTCCTAAATAGAAAGTTAGTGCAATGAGTGGCTGTAATTATGATGCAATGCCCACTACAAGCCGCTTTTAGGGGGACCGAGACAAGTTTATGACTTTTGCCCATGAAACAGTTTCAGTTTCATGTCAATTTATTTTCCATCGACCACCAGGTTTGCACCATAGCTGGTTTAATTTCCGACCCTGTAGAATTTGCAGCGTGTGGAACTGCCTGGTCTTTTTGTTACCCTTGCTGTGAGTGAGTTTAGGGTCCTGAGCAGCTACTAAAGCACCTTTAGACACGCACAAGTTTAAGGGACCAGATGGGATTTATCCAAGGGTACTGAGGGAGCTGGCTCACCAAGCTGCTCTCCATCATTTATTATCAGTACTTTGGGAGCTAGAGGTGTTTAGTCTGGAGAGGAGGAGACTCAAGGGTGACCTTATCACTCTCTACAACTGCCTGAAAAGAGGTCGAAGCCAGGTGGGATTGTGCTCTTCTCCCGGGCAATCAGTGACAGAATGAGAGGACGTGGCCTCAAGCTGCACCAGGAAAGCTGGAAGAATTCTTCAGGCTGGAAGAATTTCTCCACGGAAAAAGTGAAGACTGGGCTGTCTAGGGAGGTGGTGGCGCCATCATCCCCGGAGGCGTTCAAGGAACGACAGCACCGAGTTCAGCTAGCTCACTTGGTGCCAGCTCACAACGTGGTGTTGGGTCATAGGTTGGACTCGGCCATCTCAGAGGTCTTTACCGACCGAAGTGATGCCGTGATTGCCGAGCATGGCTCCGGAGCGCAGCCACACACAGCAGGGCTCGCTAGCCTTGACCGACCGCACAGACCTCTGCCCGGCGCCGCGCCCGCCCTCAGGCCGCGCTCTCAGCGGCCGCGGGGCGGCGCCGGCGGGGCGGGGTTTGCCGGCTCCTGCCCCGCCCTCCTTCTCTTCCCCTGGTTATGGCGTCCCCGGCCCTGACCTTCGTCCGGAGGCTGCGCTGGCGGTCGCTCTGCGGGACAAAGTGAGTGCCGATCGCTCGGGGGCTGCCCGGCGGGGCCCCTCACGGGCCGGGCCGGCCGAGGGGTGTCCGTCCGTGGCGGGGCTGGGCAGCCCCAGGTGCCTCCCGGCGGGGCTCGGCGTGCGGAGCAGGCGCTGCCCTGCCCGTGCCGCTGCATGAGCGGGGCTGGCGTTCCCTGGAGGGCCCCGGCGTCAGTGCACCGGGCCGGGCGCCGCTCTCGTCCCCAGAACGGGACAGGTCGCTTTCTGCGAAAGCTGGGGACCCCTCCGGACCTACCAACCACCTTTAAGAGTTTGAACACAGCGTGGGAGTGGGAAACTTGTGTTTGATGCCTTCCTGAGGCGAATATTTGGTTAGGCTGGGGGTGAGGTATCCAAAACCGTACTGAAATGTGTAAAAGAGTGTATGTGTTTGGGCCTTTTCTTGCTTTCTGTATTTCATTTTATCGGTCACATGGATCATATAATCATAAATGCTTCGAGTTAGATCTTAAAGTTAATCTAATTCCAGCTCTCCTGCCAGGGGCAGGGACACCTTCCAGTGGGCCAGGTTACTCAGAGCCAGCCTGGCCTTGACAAAACCAAGCTTAATTGTGTGTCCAGCTAATTAGGGTTTCTTGCTAAGGCTGTTCTGGTTTTCCAAGTAATCGCCCAGTATCTCCTGCACCTTTATTTGTTACATATTGTCTTTAAGCTGTTTCCGAATAAAGTGTCATGTGCACTTTATTTGGAAACAGCAGCTGTGCACCTTCAGGGTTAGCTGGGCAGCGGAGAGCAGAAGGGAAGGCTTGAGTTGCAATTACACTTGGAATTGTGTGATATGCATTTTTATTGAAAATGGCTAAACTGGAAATTCCACTATAAAGTTGCTTGTATGTGTTGCTTGTAAATTTGCTTGTATATGAATAAGAATCAAAAAGTATGCCAATTCATATAATTTCCTCTTCTGATCAAAAATAGCTTAGTATTCAAGAAAAAGTGAGGTGTGTTAAGTATACTTGGTAAACAAGTTCCTAAATAGAATAGTGAAGCAGACACTGTCATACCAATAGATTTAAAAATGTGTGATACTCTGATTGGTATCAACATTCACATTTGACTGTGCTTCTACTCAAGTATCCAAGTATGTCTGTTAGACATGAGCGCATCTGAACCAGAAGACTGTAAGACATTTTTGCATAAAATTGTAGTATTTTTCACCCAAAGCTTTGTAAGAAATTATTTGAAGTACATGAACATCATAAGATAGAGGGAGAAACAAAGAGAATTGTGTGACTTCTGCCCTCATTTCAAAAAACGAACTCTCTAGGCAAGCTTTCTCAGCTAAAAAATATTAATTTAATGTAGCTTTAATTTAAAGTTGTTACTATGAGAGTGAGGGAAAGCAGTTCTAAATTGGGAAAACATGTAGAAGTTTTTTTGGCCTGCTGATCATCATTAGGCTGGTGGAGTCAGATGTATTTGAAATGGTGAGATTCTGTATGAGACAGCAGTTCATAAATCAGTATTAATAATGGGTTCATGTTTTTAGTATTTAATCAGATATAATAAAGAAAAATTGTGCAATTTTTCTAATGCTGGAGCGCTAGAAAGGTGATCTTTATGTTCAGTATTAGCAGTATGCAAGCAGAATTTTATCAAAGACACTGGCAACATTGCTGTGCCAGTGACTTTAGGAGGAGTTTTTTTTTGAAGTCTAAACTTGTAAAGAAGAGTCATATCCTTGGAACACTGAAAGAGAAAGACTTTTACAAATATAAAGGCAAAATGCAAGAGTTACTCTTACTTTGTTTTGATTTGTTTGTTTTTCCAAGCAAGACATTCATAATTCTTTCAGACATGGAATTGAGAGTTCCACAGGCTCTTCTTGTCCTGCCCTGTTGCAATATATAATATTTCAAGTCTAAAATCATCTGAGGAGGGGAGATGACGACACAAGTGCACATTCAGAAGAGTTTTGCTGGGGCTGTCTGCATTTGACAGGCTTTGCATTAGATCTTTGAGGCTGGAGGCCCCACAACACCGCTGCTGTGAGGCCATGACTGCACTTAGGGCAGGTCAGACCTGGGCACTGAATGCTTGCTGCTGGGAAACCTCCATCTGTGCTGTCCTTGTTTTGGGAGTTTCCTTTGGGCTACTTGTAGTGCAATCCCAGCACTGAATGCCTGTCGGTGGCTGGAGGACATCTCCCAGTTTTATGTAGCCTAGAAGGGATCTGACTTGTATGTGCCAAGCCCAGCCCAGAGGAGCAGTTGGCTGCAGCTCAGAGGCTTTCTCCCAGAGCACTCTCCTGGTCAAACCTAGACAGTAACACCCAAACTTCCTAGTGTGTTCCTTGGTGCTGGTCTTTCAGTGACTTTAAAGGAGGTCAGATCTTGTCAAAGACCAATTTCCCATCAACTACTCTTTTATTTCTCAGAAAAGCCTTTTTCATAAGAGCTATTAAATGCTGGTCTTTAAGTAAAGGGAATTGAAACCCAGTTAATTTTCTCTTACGCTATTGGCTTCTCCTTGCTTCTGTAGCCCTGTTGGTCTCTCCCTGTGCCTGGGATACTTCCTGCTCACAGTAAATCTGTTCTACAGTTTTTCAGCTTGGGAGGCAGTAGTCTTAAAACTTCAAGTTCGCTTCCATCTGTCTCTTGAGCAGCATTCCAAATCTCTTCTTGGCATCCCCTCCTCATCTCATGACAAAACATCTGGATGTTTACAGCCCACCCACGTGGCAGGAGCTCAGGTGTTCCAGCACAATACACAACAGTCCTTATTTAGTCTCTGCAGCCTTTTTGCACTTCTGCCTGGGAGTTAATTGCTGCTCCCTGAATTGCTTACACTTTACTTGGTAGTGCGGTTGCATTTGTTGGTCATTGTATCAAGCACCCTTTGATAGATTTATGGCAAAGTAGGACATTTTAACCCTTCCATTTTTTCCTTTACCTCTCTCTGACTGCAGACCTGTAGACCCACAGAAAAGAGCTGTGGCTCTTTTCTGCCTTGCCTCCCACTAAGCCAGTCAGATGTAAAGTCCTGGGTCTTTAGGGCCCAGAGGCTTTGCTTTGCCGTGAAGCTGTGCTTTTGTGAGGCGGTTGCTCCACTGAGGGCGGAGGAAGAGCTGATCTCTTGCAGCTGAGAGATTATTTCTTGCTTCATCAAACGACTGTGCTCAGGGGCCTCCTTTGATTAGAAGCAGTTCAGTATTCCAGTATTCCCTGAAAAAAACTTCTTGATTGCTGTTAAGGATGTATCAGCTGCATCACAGGTTTTTGTTTGCTTCTTTTTAATACGTGAGGAGCACGTAGATACATTTTTCCTCTGCTACAGACATGCAATACAGTTTCCTGCACTTGAGGAGAACTCTGGATGCCAGCACACCCAAAGGACTTGTAAGCCTTGCCTTGTGGAAAACCTCTTTGAGGCTACTGCCATCCTGGACAGTAAGGCTGGTGGTGTCCCCTTTTCTGTTCTGTTTCTGTTTTCCAGGTTTGGCCATGAGGACCTATTTGGCCTCAGAGAGAGTCTGCCTTGTATCCCTGTGGTGGGAAATGTCTAGTCCTTTCTGTCAATCTGTGTTTGGGTATGGACATAGAAATTTTAGGAGCTTTGTTCTGATGTTCTCATGATGGCTGAGCAAAAAGGGCACTATTGCCTCTTCACCCACTTTCCCCCCACCAGGCCCTATTTCTGTATTGTAGCAGCTTTTCTTTTCTTTCCTACTGTCTGCTGTCATCCCTAATCCAGTTCCCTTTACAAGAAGGAAGACTGGATTTTTGTAGTGTTGCTATCAAGTAATAGATCAGACTATATTCTTAAAAACTCTGTTTGCAAACACTTGTGAGTCTCCAGGGTCTGTACCAAAACCTCTGGTGCTGGCAGTAGAAGTTTTTATGCCTGTAACTTTCCCCCAGGTGTAGGCGAGTTGGGCCTTGTTTCCCTCCTGATGTCAGGGAAGTGTAGGCAGCAGATGTCCTGCAGCTTCCCAAACATCTTCCTGCCAACTTCTCCAACCACTAGCAGTTGGATGGGAATGCATCCTGGCTCACTGACATGGGAAATACATACATACATACAAGGGTTGTCTCTTATCCACAGTACAAAACACAGACCCTGATCCTACACCAGGGAAGCCCTGTGGAGTCTGTTTTTTAGTCCCTGATGCTGTCTTACACAGGCTCTTGCATTTTGTTTTCTGACTCTGAAAGTTGTGCCTCTTGGTGCTGTATTTCAGGCTGCACTAGTGTGCCTTGCTCAGCTCTTTGCTATTGCCTATCAACCAACATCTTTTTCTGTGACAGATTTCCATTTATCAACTCTCCTTGGCTTGTGCTGGATTCTGTAGTGCTCAGGTGCTCTGCTCTGCTCTTCTTATCTTAGGATAATCATAATCTTATGATTATCTTTGCAAACTTCTCTTTGGTAGGTCAGATCTGTAGTTCTAGTTGGTGTTTGTGATCTAAGTTATGTGGGTCACAGACCCTTGCCTGGCCACCAGAAAAGGAAGCAGAGCACATATCTGCCTTGATTTTAAACCTGTTTTTTTCCCCTAAGTTTTGTCTTTTCTGTCTTGGTGCAAGTCAATAGGAAGTTTAGAGAGCTTATCATACTTCCCTCATCTTTTAAGCAGTAGGGTTTTTTTTTTCTTTTTTAATATATTAAAGAAACCACCTTCTTTCCTTTCTTGAAACCTTGTGCCACTTGACTTTTGCAGTAAGTTTTTGCAAAATACTGGTAAAATCAGCATCCCCCAGCATTTGTAAGGTAACTTACAGAGTCTTTCAGAAAGGTTCTTCATACGGGTTCTTCATATGGATCTTGAATTTCTCTTTAAGGGCCAGGACTCTGAAACACAGAATAAACTAATTCACTGCCATTGGAATAAACTAATCCACTGTGTGTTTTGAATATTGGGTTTAACTAGTCAAAGGAATGAGCAACAAATGAACAACTGAATCTCTTAATGGGAGGCTTTCTCTGCAAATACTCATGTTAATTGCAGGGGTTACCACATCTTGTTTGATGATGCTGGTTTACCAATACAACTTAAAAGGTAGTGGTGAGATGGTTGGATAGTTTTCCAGAAAAGTGTCTTGGTAAACTTACATCCTTATTTAAGCACACTCTTAAACTGTTTTGGATGGAAATACACAAAGCAGTTAAAATCAACAAAATGTAATCCAGAGCAGCAAGCTGTATGTAATTGAGCTAGATTTCACAGTTCATAGCTAGTATTAAGCCAAGGTGTCTGGAAGTCCTGAGGATGGATTGCTGTGGAACACAGCTTTCTGAACAATCCCAGCTCTCTAGGACTCTTCATATGTAAGATGCTCCATCCTCGTGGTTCTTTTCTAGTCTCTATCCAGTGTGCTCTAGTACTAAGGAACTCAGGGCTGGATGCAGTAATCCGTATGTGGCCTCACCAGTGTTGAGTAGAAGAAATTCCATTCTTAATTATGAATAAAAAATATTTATTGAAGATTAGAAATATTGTCTTGTATGGATTCTTTGCTGATTCTTTGGCCCTCCAAAAGAGTGGCTACATTTTTCTGGTAAGGTGTTCTGATAATATTTTTTCCTGGTATAAAATCTGGTATAAGAGGTATGTACCTTATAGAATGGCAAATAATTCCTGAATAATTTGGATCCTTAGAAGCTAACCATTAAACAGGGTAAATTTTAAATTTCACATATGCTGTCATTTCATACCATGATACACATGTTTGTAAAATGCTTACTGTTTCAAACAAGTTAGTATAGTCAGCCTGTTTCTGAAACAAAAGAATCTGTTTGGTTTTGTGTTGATTTTCCTAATTACCAGTATGTTTCCAGATGAAACACACTTTTATTCAGAGGAAGAAATTCCAAGTTGTATGGGCTGTCCACCTCTTTCCCAGATCAATAGTTCTTCATGATCTCTACAATGATAGCAGAAGCCAGTTTTACTCTGCCTGTTTTGCATCCCCACTTATAACTGGCACAACTCTACACAATCCTCTGTCTTGGGGGCTGCTGCTTTGGGTGCAACCTTCTTTTTTACACTGTCTTAGTAAGCCATGATGTGAACTCCCTTGGTATGTGTCTAATTTCCATTTCACATTATCAGATTTTTGTTGAGTGAATTGCCCCAGGTCTCTAAAGAACGTCTGTTGGTCTGTTTGATTGTGGGTGCTGGAAGTACTGACAAAACCAAGAACAGGGTGCTACTTTCTGTTTAGACCTCAAGTGTTGAATTCTAAGCTGTCTGAAAGAGATCTAGATTTGGACAGGTTAAGCCATTGGCAAATACTGCTTTGTTACTGGTTTGTTCAGTATTCTTTTTGTCCATCCCTATTGTATCTGTCATGGATTCAGGAGAGAAAGTAAGCCTCAGACCAAGTTTTTGTTTCCTTTCAGTGATTCAGCTGCACTATGAGGAGTGTCAGTAGGTGTACTGGTGTAGGTGGGAGCTGCAGGAGCTGGTTGTGTCCTTGACAAGAAACTTGCCTACATTGGCCATAAGCCATTAATATTAAAGTATACATTTTCTTGCTCTCTGTACAGCCAAGAAGATTTGTCCCTGCAAGCCAAATCAAAGTGGCTTTTTCCATTCTCCATTAGCAGCAAAATGATTTTGAGTATTTGTTCATAACTTTTTGTTAAGTCACCTTGCATAAGGTTGTGTAAGGAATGTACTTGAGTTAGCTGCTCTCCAAATGCTGCAGTAAACTCTCAGTGATTCTCAGCAAATGTCACATTTATGAGTATTGCAGCTCTATATTTTTTCTGCTAACATTCTTTTTCTTAACTTTGAAATGTGTTTCAGGGGATACGTGTCTGTAAATCTTCCGGCTTTTAGAGATGTCTTACACGGACTGAGCTTATACAGGAGTTTCTCTCGTGATTTAGTCATTCACCATGTCCAGTCAACTTAAGTCTGCTGGAAAGGGAGAGTTCTTGTGGAGATTTCAGGAGAGGATCCTAGTGTCCCTCCCAGCAGCGGTGATGAGAGCATAAATAAAACAAAACTGTGCGTGTATAGAGCACAAAGATCAGACCATTTCATATCTCAGTGAATGGTAATCTAGAGCCTTCATTCTTAGCTATTCCTTAATATTGAAAAAGAAACTGTCAAGCACAGCTGAGCCACTTGCACTAAACAACAGTGATTCAGCACTTCAATTTGCCAACAGACACATAATTATCCTCTAGTTTTGATATGTCAAAACAGTGTAGGAGTGTAAAATAGTAAAAGCTGATAAGGAGTTATACACCAAACTTGTGTTTAGAACAACTCTTGAAACATTCTAATGTAAAGGGGAAAATAATTTGACTTTCATTTCTTTCCATTTGTTAAAGTTGCAGTAAGTAAATTGTTTACAGAGTATTTGAACTGATGTTTTCTACAGTTTGATACATTGGAAATATGAGAACACTAGAAACATTCTTACTGCCTAATAGCAATAAATTTTAGTTACTCCATGCTGCAGTATAGTGGGGTACTGCCAGGGACTATGCTGGTGGAACAGGAAGGGATATCTTGGGGATTTTTTTAGGAAGGCTGGATTTCTGTCTACTGAGTCCTTCGTGGTGTTGCCATGGTTAATAAAACTTGGTATTTCCCCAAATGAACCAAATGTATTGATTGCTAGAGAATAACTTTGATGCTGATAAGACCCCATGGATGGAACAGGGCCTGTGAGCGCACATGCAGGAACTCTGAGCAAACAGAACAGCGTTGTAACCAGCAGCTATTAAACTAATTTATTAAATGCTTTTAACAAATTTGTTCTAACATGCTCTGGTCAGATCTGTTGTTATCTCAAGCCTTTGTGCCCCACATTGGGCATCCAAAAGGACTGTTGTGGTTTAACTCCAGGTGGAGTACCATGCAGCCACTTACTTGCCACCTCCCTTCTCCTAGTGGTTACTCTGCATTTCCCAGTATAAGAGAAGAAACTTGAAAGGACAGACCTAGAAATAAAAACCTGAAGCAATTTGTCTTGATTCGTGTAAAAATTGTCGAGCTGAGGTTTCTTTTAATATTATAATGACACTGCCTACTACACAACTCCTATTTGTAGGAAAATCTGTCTGTACAAATTAAAGGAAGAGTGCTTTGCAGCTAAAAGTCTAACAGCAGCAGCAGGCATCATTGATTTGATAGGCACACACATGACAAAGTAATTCAGTAGCAAGAAAAGAAAAAACAATCGGAAAGGAGTATATGGTGAGAAGTGTGTATAATTAAATGTTCTGAACTTCTTTGGGAATAGCCTGTAATAAGATGGCATAAAGAAATAAAGATTTGCTTTTCTTCTACAGCCAGAAGAAAGTTTATTTTTTTTTTCTTCCCAACAGCAAAGGAGCAGTGAGTGTTTGGATGCTCACAGGATGCTCAGTTTGCTTTAGGATTTTCAGGTGCCTATTCTTTTTCCAAGCTCAGGTGTAGGTAGCTTGTGTGGGGAGAATTACTGGAGAGAAATGGCAGAAATGAGCCCTCTCCACTTTAAGGGGCATGGGGAAAGCCCTTATATTGCTGTATAAGTGCTCAGGCTATGTAAAAATTTGAGTCCTTAATGTTACATTATTATCTGTTTGGTTTCAGTAGAATATAACCAATGGCATGATGAGTGATAACTCGGGGAACCTGCAGATTAAAATTTTCTAATCATTTTTATGTTGACAGCATAGACAATAGCTTTATCTTGTCAGCAAAATAAAGTGAAGTACAACTTTAAAATTGCGTGCAGAAAGTACTGCAAGTGAATATGGAAAATGATAAATGTTATTTTCCTGGTTTCCAAGGAAGCATGGTACTGCTAATGCTTCTCTCATTGTCATTATTTGGTAATTAACCTTTCTTTTTTTTAATCTTGTTAGAGATTTTGATATGAAGGCTTGGCAAGGGGGGAATGAGAAAAAATTGGTGTGTCAGGTTAAATTTTCTTTTTCAGATGGTTCAACTCATTTTTTCATGGTTACAGTTTAAATACAGGTTTCTATTCCCCTCACACTGCTCATTTCCTAGCAGTTGCTACAACTGCCAGTGCTGACAAGCTTTCCCACAAGCTTTGCTCCTGCGCCCCTTGATGTATCTGAACTAATGATCCAAAGTCGCTTTTCCTTCTCCAGATCCCTTTTCCCCTCCAGGGAGAAAAATCAGGACAGTTTTAAGGGAGGATCAAAGTGAGAGAAGTGCTGCTGAAAGGGGAGTGAAGCCTGAAACTGGTGTGAGCGATACTGCCCGGGCACCAGCAGGCAAGGACCGCCCCAGCGACCTCGGCAGGGAGCAGGTGTGGTTCCTCACTGTGGATGGATGTGTCCCCACAGCAGGGGGACAGGGAGCAAGGAGGTCTCGTTTGGTTGCTGACTTCACAGTGGCCTCTAAGAGCAGCACTTGCTGGTGCTTGGGATAGGTTTTAGGCTCCTGAACCTTGGAAGAATTGGTGGTCTGGCTGGCACCTGCAAATCAGGTGTGGGCTGGGCTGGAAAATGTGTGCTGTCTTTTTGCATGCCTCTCCTGAATCCCTGCGATCAGAAGCTTGTTTTAGGTTATAACCAAACACTGACCACTTTAAGGTTTGTGGGAATTGATTGCTTTGTGTCATAACTACAAAAACCCAACAAAAAACAATGCATACAGCTCTTTAAACAGCAGCAGCAAACCAGTATTTCATTTAATTTTCTCGGAAGGTGGGAAGAACACGAGCAGAAATGGTGCCACTTTACGGTGCTGTAAAATTCTGTGTGTGGGAAATGGCAAGGGGTGGTTACTGTGCCCTTTGCTGTTCTGCATGAGGAACGTGTGGAAAGAGCAATGGAAAAAACGACAGCAGCTTGAGATAGTGATCATGGCAAAGAAGGGATGTTGTACACATGATCTGAAGTATTACACATAATGGACAAAAGATGTTGTGGGATTCATCCAGGTGACAGTTTCATGTGCTTCTTGCTTCTGTCTAACAACACTTCTTGTTCTTTTTCTTGGTTGTCTCCCAAAAGCTACTTAAAAGAGTGTAAAAGGAGCGTTTTGCATTTCTGTGAGTTTTAAACCCATGTGTATCTAGCACCACCCGCTGCTTTTAATCCTAATAGGATTTTTAACTGCTTTTCTCTGTTTATTTCCCTGGGGTCTTCTAATGTTTAAAAGAAATCTTGTACTAAGTAAAATGGAAGATGGATTTCGGGTATATCCATCCCTTTCTTTTGCTGAGTATGTCTGATGTTTCCTGTCCAAAGAGATCTTTTGATTTCTGCTTAATCTTTAAGAGGAAACTGCTGTTTTGCTTTAAAAGTTAGAAAGTGAGCAGTCAGTATTTTACTCTTTTAAAGTCCTTGTGCAAGTGACAGAACTACACAGAAGTGAGAGGCCTGCCTTTAACAGGCTTTGCAGTCTTTTTGTGAATTATATAAGCAGTGAGAAATTACTTTCAGTGTAATTGCAATTCTAAATTTAAGAGACATTTAAGTGAACAGGTAGAGTGAATAGGAGGAATGATGAGTCTCCCAGGTATCCTGAATGACTGAATGGCAACAAAGAGATGTCTTAACCAAGGGAATAAACACGAAATGATTGTCATTCTGGATGTTTGAGGTTCAGACAGTGATGCCCAGGATTTATTTCTTTTTTCAGAGTGTACAACTCGCGAAGTCTCCAGTGACTGGCCTTGCAGGAGAGCGCAGGCATTTGTCATGGACTCTGGTTGCTCTGCCAAGTTGTGACTCTTCTTGCTTCTGTCTCTCTGGTGGGAGCTGGCTTTTTACCCAGCTGGGGGAGGTTGCCCAGCCCTCACCACTCTTCTGGGGGTGCCGCTACAGTGAAGGTAATTTGTAGCTGCGGGGCAGTGGCAGCAAATTGGCCACAGGGTCCAGGGCAATAACCAGGAGGCTTTGCGAGGGAAATGATTTCGTAATTTTCATTTTGTTGCAGTGAGCCGATGAGAGAAAAATACAGGGTGTTTTTTGATCGCCTTTCCTAGGCTTCTTTTTCTGTTTGGATTTTTCTGCTCGTCTGTCAGGTTCCGGGCTCTCTGCCTGCCTTGCGTGGTTTCTGCAAAGTCTTGTGTGGCCGCTAGAGTGGGGCATGGATTCGCTCAGTGAGTGGCTAAGAGGGACTCGGTGTCAGAGCAAGGGAGCAGCAGATGGAGGGAGCAAGGTGTTGCACACTACTGCCGCAGCCTCTCCTGTTCCTCTGTCCCTGGGACTGTGGGATGGCAGCGCTGCCGTGTGTGCTGAGAGGTGCCGAGTCATCTCCTCACTCTGTGTGATCTGCCTGGGATCGAGGAGCTTTCTTACTGCTGTTCGTGTGTGCCTCTGAAGAATGAAGTCCTGCCCAAGATGCATTGATTGTGAAATAACCTAATTTTTCCTTCGTGTTTTCATCCTTTGTTATTTTAATAGAGAAATCATAGTAATCAGCTTAGCCTTAGCATGTCAAGAATTGACGAGCTTCTCTGATGTGTAGGAAATGTCTGTAGAGATCAGAAGGCAGAAGGAATGGGGTGAATCATCAATGTCCTGCAGAGAATTGAGCTACAAGGAGCAAGGAAAAATGAAAGATAAAAGGCCTTTTCTTATAACAAGGTTTAGTAAACACCGAGGTTGCACAATTTCCTATTGCAGATCAGTAGGTAAGGAGGAAAAGAAAAAGAAGAATGAAAGATGAAATATTTGAAATGCATAGATAACAATTTTTACCCAAAAATTTAACTAAGAAGCAAAAAGTGAATATAACCAAACAGCAAAGTTTCTCCAAGCCTGGACTTACTGAAAGATCATTCCACTTTTCCCCAGCCAAATTTTTTGATTCATCTAATTGTTTTCTAATCCTCTTCTAACTTGTCTACTTTGCATCCTTAATAAGGAAGAGAACTGTGACCTGCTAAATGCAAAGAAACTCAAACCAAACCAACCTTAACCATAAATATGTGTGTACATACCTTCAGACCAGCTGCTGTGTCATCCTCCTCTCTCCAGCTGCTCGTCCTCAACTTTTGTTTATTTATGTTCATTATCAAATTGTATATAAAAAAGATTCTTGAAGTCTTTTTATGATACTGACCACAGCCAGGCTGGAATGAAATCCAAACTGTCAAACGTGGTGTAAACCCAAATCTCCGTTCTTAACATGGGATCTATCTCAGTCACTGGCTAGACTGACAAGAAAATTTCTAGCAGATACACAGATCATCTTGGGGACAGTAGCATTCCAGTAATTCCAAAGATGGCTAGCAAAATTGGAGGGAAAAAAAAGCCAAACCAAAACAAACAACTACTCCTCCTGCACTCTCATTTCTTCTTCCTGTAAATGTGACTTTGAAACCACGTTTGGGAATAGGAACTGGAAGTGTCAAGTTCTGGAACTCCAGGACAGACTAATGAAAGTGATGCAGTGTTCAAAACCTTGTACCTGTATCCATTTAGATGCACTTGTTCCTGTTGAAGGTATTTTTTTGAAGCTGGAAACAGAGTCCACAAGTTGGCTAAATGACCTCCTGGCTATTTGATGAACTCGTTAAACTCTGACAGAGTCTTCTGAACACAGCAGCTTGAACGTTGGTTACAGTGAGAGTTATTTACCCTGTGTTTGTCTGGGTGTGCTGCTGTCTTAATAAAGGCTCACAGCTGGGCAGCTTAAGTAAAAGGACTTTCTGTTCCTGCTACCTTTTCTGATAGTCTATTCCATTTTGAATTGTTCAGATAGGTTTATTGCTACTGGCATAAGATTTTGAAGCAATTTTTGAAATCTTTTCACTTTGAAAGAAATGCTATGTATAACAAAAAATATTCTTCCATGTCTATCATTCAAACTTAGTATCTCCAAAATATCAGAATTTAGATTTTATTAACAAAGAAGGGCTGTAATAGGACATAAAACCAATAGGTCTTAAAAATATTTTTACAAGACATCATCTATCTACATAAAATGAAAGAAAAATAAAATTAATGGGGAACAGTTCACATTCTTCACACTTTCTGCCTGCAACTTCTAGGCTTTCACCAGAAAATAAATTTTCTTTAAGAAATAAGAGCAATGAGGATATTTTTGGGGTAGGCAGTAGAACATCATTTAAATCCTCATGAGGCGTGTATAAAAAGGCAGAATTTCCATGATTTTTAAATTATTGTCCTGTAACTGAAATATTAACATTAAATTGATTAAGCATTCTGTCAGTCTCCATTTGAGATACTCATTAATTTTTCAAATGAGACTGATTATAAAATCTATCATATATGATGTTCTAACATGACAGATGTGTCTGTAAGTTAGAATAGCAAAAGTTGGGCCTTTTCTCTTTTTACTAGAATAGAGATGGAAGGTTCATACATAAACTGCAAGCATTTTAAGAATAGTAAAAATGCTTAATGTATATTGCAGTTTCACCAAAAAAAGCTGTGACAACATGCTTCTGCCCTCTTTAAATAAATCAAAATTGTAAGAATTCTTGGCTTTTGATTCCAAACTTTACTGAAGTAAACCTGCTTTTACAAAGTATTATAGAATTGGATTAGGTTTGCTAGTTTTGGGGGAGGATTTGAGGGAACTGCCTTTTCCTGGTGAGAAGTTGTTCCCCAGAATATTTTGACTGCCTTTTTTTTTTTCCTCAAGTGTCTACAAGCTGGTTTACTGACAATCCTTTTCTAAAGTACATTTTGAAATTAGTCTTCACTTGTGCTGCCCTGAAAGGAGAACCAGACTTTCAAATTTAAATGTTTCTAGCTAGAAGCACACATACTTGAAAAGATCACGAAGAGCAGACAGGCTGCATACTCATCTTAATTCATGGACATTTAAAGCTGCTAATCGTAGACCCATTTAGGTTGGAAAGGGCCTTTGAGATCATCAAGTCCAGCCATTAACCCAGTACTGCTAAGCCCGCCACTAAACCATGTCCCCAGATGCCACGAAGACACATCTTTTAAATACCTCCTGGCATGGTGATTCCATCACTTCCCTGGGCAGCCTCTTCCAATGCCTGACCACCCCTCTGGATATTAGGAAGATTTTCTTTGCCAATCTAAACTTCTGCTGGCACAACTTGAAGCTGTTCCCTCTCCTCCTGTCAGTTGTTACTTGTGGGAAGAGACCGGCCCCCACTGCTACAGCCTCCTTTCAGGCAGGTGTAGAGAGTGACAAGGTCCCTCTGAGCCTCCTAGAAATTTCTCCAGGCTAATCATCCCCAGCTCCCTCAGCTGCTCCTCACAGGATTTGTGCTCCAGACCCTTTGCCAGCTTTGTTCCCTTCTTTGGACCCGTTCCAGCATCACAGTGTCTGTCCTGTCAGGAGGAGCCCAGAACTGAATGCGTTATTCAAGCCGCTGAGTACAAGGGGATGAAATTTAAATAATTAATAAACATTAATAATTTCCAAAGGTTAATTATATCACAGCAAAAGCAAACTTCTAAAGCAACTTTCTTGTGACTTTCAATATATTTCTTCTTCTTGTTGTTTTGATTAGTGTTGTATGTAATGTTTCACATTTACTTAAAATGTCTTAAAAAGCAGTGTATTTGTTTCTTCTCCGGTCTTTCACAAAAATCGGGTTATGGATTTTCTTTTTCCCCACTCACTCCCAGGCCAGCACAAGCTGTTTGCATTCCAGCGATTCACCTGCACATGACTGCAGCCACCATGCAGGTCAGCCAGGAGGACTTCCAGAAGGCTCAAGAACAGCTGAAGCTTTTGAAAAAGGATCCTGGGAATGAAACTAAGCTGAAACTCTATGGCCTGTTTAAACAGGTAGGCTTGACTGGACTTATTTTGTTTGGTAAGGAACATTTATAACCTGAGGGGGTGGGTCTGTAAAATTTATTTAAAATAGAGGCTGTTCAAATGTATTGTATGTTAACAGGCTCTTCATTTTATACACTCAAATTGTGTTCCTGAAATGTCAGCCTCCTAAATTCTGAGGGAAGCAAAACCTGTTTTTTCATGTTTTGAGTAAAAGCCTTTATTCAAAGAAATAGAGCAAAATCACATCCATTGTGTGATGCCTTCCATATAATAATATTGATTCAGCTTTGGAAAATGGCTTATGCCTAGGAAAAAGAGAGCAGGCTGAGTGCTTCCTCTTATATTTCTTGAATCTACAAGTCACCCGGGCCTATAATATAATGGTGGTGACATTTGAAAGTTGATTTCTGGGCTTTTTTGCTCTCTTTTTTTTTTTTTTTAGCATGGTCATTGTAGGTTTTGTTTGGGGCTTTTTGTTTGTTTATTTTGAATTCAGGGAACTGTTCCTTCACAATGTGAGGGAAGGTTATTCTTTACCACAGCATGAAAGGAGACCTTTGCAGAATTAGCTTTTATATCCATAGCAGGGCTTGTATTGGTATTTCAGGAAGTATTTATGGATCAGGATTGACTGCAGGGTCAGTACAGGCTGTGGCTTGTTATGTTGAGGAAGGCAATCAGTAACTCGTTTAAAAAAAAAACCTTAAAGACAGCTGATGGTTCCAGGTAGCTTTATTGATTAATAATAGTGAGCTGATAAATGTATTCTCTCTTTCTTTCCTGCCTCCCGCCTGAAATATTTTTTTCCAATAGTTTATTTTTCTTCAGGAAAACTAATCATAGAATATTTCAGGATAGCTCAGACTCCTGCAGTTCATCTGGTCCAATGCCCTTGCTCATAGCAGGACCAACTTTGAAGTAAGATCCAAATTAATAGATCCTATTTAATGGTCTCTTCACACAGCTAATAAGTCTTTAACATTCTTTATAAATATAAAATTTCCACAGTTTTTGAAACAGAACTTAATGTGCATGGGTGTTTGAGAAACCAGTGTCTCATATTGGTTAGGTGCTTCTGGAAGCCCAATACAATATTAGAAATAGCAGACAATGAAAACCTCATGGTATGTGAACTCTCAGAATATTCTCCAACCAGTATTCCTCCTCTCTCTGAGTTGAATTCTGTATCTTGATCAGATAAGTATTCAGAGCAGTCATCATCTTTTCTACCAAATCATCTGAACTTTAATCAAAGGTTTAAATAAGTCTTTTTCTNTTTTTTTTTTAGCATGGTCATTGTAGGTTTTGTTTGGGGCTTTTTGTTTGTTTATTTTGAATTCAGGGAACTGTTCCTTCACAATGTGAGGGAAGGTTATTCTTTACCACAGCATGAAAGGAGACCTTTGCAGAAGTAGCTTTTATATCCATAGCAGGGCTTGTATTGGTATTTCAGGAAGTATTTATGGATCAGGATTGACTGCAGGGTCAGTACAGGCTGTGGCTTGTTATGTTGAGGAAGGCAATCAGTAACTCGTTTAAAAAAAAAACCTTAAAGACAGCTGATGGTTCCAGGTAGCTTTATTGATTAATAATAGTGAGCTGATAAATGTATTCTCTCTTTCTTTCCTGCCTCCCGCCTGAAATATTTTTTTCCAATAGTTTATTTTTCTTCAGGAAAACTAATCATAGAATATTTCAGGATAGCTCAGACTCCTGCAGTTCATCTGGTCCAATGCCCTTGCTCATAGCAGGACCAACTTTGAAGTAAGATCCAAATTAATAGATCCTATTTAATGGTCTCTTCACACAGCTAATAAGTCTTTAACATTCTTTATAAATATAAAATTTCCACAGTTTTTGAAACAGAACTTAATGTGCATGGGTGTTTGAGAAACCAGTGTCTCATATTGGTTAGGTGCTTCTGGAAGCCCAATACAATATTAGAAATAGCAGACAATGAAAACCTCATGGTATGTGAACTCTCAGAATATTCTCCAACCAGTATTCCTCCTCTCTCTGAGTTGAATTCTGTATCTTGATCAGATAAGTATTCAGAGCAGTCATCATCTTTTCTACCAAATCATCTGAACTTTAATCAAAGGTTTAAATAAGTCTTTTTCTGTCTCTTTTCAGGCTACTGAAGGTCCCTGCAATGCTCCAAAACCAGGTATGCTGGACTTTGTCAAGAAAGCCAAGTGGGATGCATGGAACTCTCTTGGCAATTTGTCTCAGGTGATGAAACCCATAATATCACTTAGCTGCTTGGTAAATTACTCTACCTTGAAGTGCTTGGTCTTTAAGTGAGTGGCCGATGACTAAAAATATCACATGCTAGTTGAGCATCTCTTCTTCAGCCAGCAAAATGTTTCCTACTGTATTCCTCAGTCACTTCACTGCTGCACTGTTTGAAGATTTTTTTTTTTTAGTGTGTATGCCTAGTTCTATATTATTACTGCCAGCTTGTATCTGTGTAAGAGATCTTATGTGGTGACTTCCAATGAAAATAGTGGTTTTTTGCATTATGGTCCATTCTGCTCTTCTCTTTAAGAAAGATGGATTGAGCTTTTCAGTTCTTAGAACAAAACACAAATCTCTGAATTCAGCATATTCATAACTTTGCCATTTTAAAATGTCAGTCTCTTATGCTGTTGACTAAAGGACTGGAAAAAATTGGTGTATTGAGAGCCTCTTTCCATTCTTTCTTTCTCAATATATCTTGATATTTTTAGTATCTTTCATAACCTTTAGAGAAGTCAAGTGAAGAGAGCAGGGAGAATAAGGATGCAGAGATACATAAGCATTCCTTTTTCATGCAGGCTTTAGTAAGTCTGACAGCATAGAGCTGTCATGGTTTCCACTGCTGCTATTAAATGAAGGAAACAAGCTTTTCAAATCAGCTGTGTCAGTGCTGCATTAGGCCTGCTGCTCAGTAGTTGCTGAGCTCAGTCAGAAAGATTCTTAAAAGAAAAAAAAGAAAAATACAAAACCCCTCCACTATATTAAAGAAAACACGGTTGCATAATTTTGTGAATATAAGATATTGTTCTGCTTTGTGTTTTTTGGGGTGCATTTTAATCTTTTGTTTAGTTTGGGGTTTTAGGGTTATTTTTGAGGTGGCCCTATAGCTTTTCGGAGTAGTCAAGGAATACTTAAGGAAAAGAGTCTGCTCCACAAGTTAGAGAGTGGATGGACAATTTCATGTGCTACTCGTTATGGATTATAGAATTGTTCAAAGTATATTATCCTTTCAAGCCAATAAGTTGTAATAACCAAGTACTTTAAATTATTTTAAATTACTGCTTACTTTAGAAACAGGGAGACAGGGTTCTTTAGGCTTCTATGTGTCAAGTTAGTGTTAAATGAAAATTATTGTCTTCAAGCAATTTTAAAATGCTATAAGATCCACTTCAGTGCTCTTATTTTCAGCAACACATATTCTAAAATAAAAACTTTTGTTGGAGAAATGTCTGACTGAAAAGCAGAAACAAAGGATCCATAAAAATGTGTAAATGCTGGGAATATGACAAAGGTCTCTCTGGTAATGTTAATCATGGATAGGGGCATTCTTCCAGCAAAATAAATGTCATTATCCCAGCATCTATGCACTTCTATTTTGTGACTCTATTGCTGCTGCCTTTAAAGTGACTTGAAGCCTGTTCTGCAGTGCTCAAATACAACATGTTCCCCTCCTCTCACTGCTAACTGGAATATATTATAATGGAGATTTTAATTTTCTTATGTCCTGAAGCAGTCACCTTCCCTTTCCTCTCCACCCAGGAACCCATTTTATTACCCATTTATTACCCATTTCCTCCCTTTCTTTTTATAATCTTGTGTGTGTTATTTTCTTCTTACTTTTTAAATTTTTTTTTCTCCCTTTTTTTTTCTTCCCTATTTTTTAATTTCTTTTCTTTTATTGCAGGATGATGCCAGACAGAAATATGCTGAACTTGTCTCAAGTCTGGTCTCTGCAGAATCTGCTAGCCAGAAGAAAGAGGCTTCTCCAGAAGAGGGCAGACACGATGGCTATGAAACATTAATAGTTACTACTAAAAACAATATCACAAAGATAATGTTTAACCGACCTGATAGGAAAAATGCCATCAACCATCAGGTGAAGAAATTAACTTGGGAGGATTAATGATTTTTTTTTTTTTCCTTCTAGACAAGCTACTTTAATCTTTAAAGAGTCCTTACTATGGATTCAACAGAACTGACTGAAACATGGTGCTCTGAACTTTGTGAGGGATCCAACAACAACCTAAGGAATAAATATCCAGTACAGAATGAAATCATTCAGCTAAAATTTTACACATGAAGCTTTTCTGTGTCTCTTGATTTCTTTCAAACTTACTATAGGATTATGGTCTACACTAAATTAAAATGGCAAACTGCAGGAAGACTGGCCTGTGTTTTGGATGCAAGATTTGCCTGCCGTGTTGAGTGTAACAAAGCATTTGTGCAGCCTCTGGCTCAGCACTGCTGCTTGTGTGTGTAGGTGATCTTCTGTTTCCCACAGTTATCTTCATGAATAAGTCTGTCCTGTTGGAAGCATCACAGTCATCCTGGTTCACAGCTGCAGAGATACCAGAGCAGGGTCTTCACCCCACTGCTGCTAATTCTTCAGTATGTTATTTTGTCCACTTAGACTGCTGTATTGGAATTAGCTGTTTCACGTCAGGACTTGTTTGTCCAAAGGACCTTATTTTGTCCTTTAGATTTGCAGTGCGCGTTTTGAGTATTGCAAGCAGGTGTCTTTATGGTCAGAAGTACTTCATGTGTAATACCAAACTTCCTGTGCATGACAAATTTTTCAGTACTTAAAAGGATCATAGCTAATCTGTCTCTTGAGCTCCTTGTTGTCAGTGTCAAACTCATTTTTACATTCTTTTGCAACATCGCATTTGTACTTTATTGATTTTTCCTTTTATGCAGATGTACAGAGAAGTTATCAAGGCGCTTGAAGAAGCTGGAAAAAATGATTGTACCATAGCAGTTATTACTGGTATGTTTTATATTATACCAAGGTATAGTACTGACTTGAAATACCTGCCTCTATTTAGACTAAGGTAAAATTAAGTGAGGAAATTTTCCTCTGTTATAGATGAAAGATTTTCAAACGTGTTTTGGCAAATTTTCTTCAATGTGGTGTTTTAAATTCTTAAGCAAGCTTGCTATTACATCAAAACATCCTTCTCAGCTGAGTAGATGGACATGGAATACTCCTAAGGGCTTTATTGCTTTTGAGTAGCTGCCTGTCTGGCCAGTCTTCATTGCAGAAAAAGTGCCTTTTTAGGAAATGAGCCAAAACTAGAGTTCTAGCTGGCAGCTAAGTAGTGTGAATTCAAGGTGAATTTGGGCTTGAACCTGTTTACTCTGAGGTAATTGCTTGCAAATTCTTCTCCACTGTCTGCTTTACCAACACCTGGTTCCCATTCCCAGGATGCTGGATTTCTTTTCTGTAGCAATGACTGTGCACCACAGCCCTTACAAGATGAGAGAGAGGCGATTCACACAACTGAAGCTGGAAAGTCTAGCACATTATATAGCTGTGTGTGAGTCAACAGCAAACACCTCTGCAAAATTTTTCTGTTCCATTTCACAAAGGGAGTGAGAGCACTGCAATGTGAAGTAGGTCCCATCCTGTGAATGTCCTCATGGAACACAGGGTGATTTAGGCAATTGAGTCATGCAGGCAGCTTTTAAATGCTTCTTGCTTTTTTGGTGATGCCTCAAACTGACTTATACATTGAATACCAGCTTATCTGTTTCTTACTGTCTACTTTTGATTTCTTTATCAGTTTGAAGGTGGGTGAAGGGAGATGCATCAACTTACATTTCCATTGTCCTGTTAAAAAAAAAAAAGTTTATTGCATCTAATTGAATGGTGCGAATTGACAGAAAAAAACCCTGAGGAAGTATGCAGGGAAAGAAATAAAATATTTTTTCCATCTGACAGTTACAGAAAAAAAAAAAGAAAATTAGTTTTCCCCATCAAATATTTCACAGCTAACATTCTTTGGCTTTTTACTGATTGTTTTTTTCAACAAATTGACAGTCAAAACTTACTTTTAAACCCTAGATGTACTTTTGGATATTGTGTATACTTTGAGAAAATCTCTCTAATTACTTAATGTTATGAGACACTCGGGATGAAATTATCTTGTAAATGTAATAAATGAAAGTTTCTTGTCTCTTTCCTACTCATAAAGGTTTCTGAGTAGTAACTACTCAGAAACATTGCATTGGTGCACTTACTCCTTTGCGTTCTTTGCAGGAAATGGAGACTACTACAGTAGTGGAAATGACCTGAATAATTTCACTAATGTGAAGCCTGGTGAAATGGAGAAGATGGCAAAAGATGGAGCAGTATTACTCAAGTAGAACATCTTGGTTTCATATATGGATAAATTACTGTAATGGGAAAAATATAATAAGCAGGCATTGTTAGAAAACACAACAGCAGAGACCCAGCTATGCTATGATTCATCTATTTAGGTGACTGTGTCTAAGGGCTGACCGTGTGCATAAACACAAAGATCGTGTGGGAGGAAGTGGTATTAATTGTATGAAATAAATAGATTAATATTAGAAGTCTTTTCAAGCACAGTGATGGTAAAGATTTAATTTCCTTGTTTAGTCCCCAAAGTACATACAGGTATAATGACAAAAAACATTGTTTTCACTGTATGTGAAATAATTGTGGGGTTTTTGATATCCAGCAGTGTCTACACTAGCAGGAAATGCCAGAATACCTTCACTGGCAGACTTCTTTGAACAGAGACAGGTGTAATAAGCTTGTTCAAAATTGCCAGTAATTCTGGGATCTTGGGTCTGTCTTTAAGTTTTAATATACCTGTTAAATGAATTTATTTTCTAAGGCCAAGTAGATTCAGAAATATCATCTCACATAAGGGTCTGTTTCTTTCTTTCCCTTACTTAAGAAGATTTTGTTATATCTTTTACTTCTGTATGTGATAATTGCATCTGAGAGATCTGTGCAAATTGGATTGTTTCCTTAGGCACTTGCAATTGGTGGAAAAGCTAAAATATACATAAAATCAGTGGTTTTGGTTTATGTTTTAAAGATGAGCTGCAAGTTGTCAGTTTTGCAGCTTTTACTTAGGTGAGCTGTCTGTGGATCACATTTGCCCCTCGAAGTGATAATGATGCAGTGTGAGCCTGTTGTGAAGATGTTTGTTACTCAGTGGTACTTGGCAAGTGGTCCAGCCTGCGGTGTTTTGTAGGGTGTTCAGCAAAATGCAGGGTCTCCTGTGTTTTGTGGTCTTTAACCTTGCTCTTGTGAGGAGCCTGTGTTTGCTGGGCTGTTACTATCACACAGGCACAGAGATGCCAGAGAAATGGAGTTCTTGCAATACTGTTCTCTTTTGGAAAATGTTTTATTTTGGGAATGCATCTTGCACCTCTTGGATGGAGAAGCAGCTGTCAGATGAAACAAAATGCTGTTTCTCAGACCTGTGCAGAATAACACTAGGGAATTCTGTGTTGTGGTAACATCACAGTGTTGGAGCCTGTTGGGGCTTCGCTGCAGAACAGTCTGTGAAGGGAATTGCTATCCCATGGGTGGAGCTGGGATGGATACATAGGCTCTTGTCAGTGAGCTATATTCAGCAACTGTAGCTGAAGAGGAAAACACTTCCATACCTTGATCACAAGAGCTAGGAAAGTTCTGCTGACATGTACATATTTGATTCCTAGTTGATAAGGAAATGCAACTGTTTCAAATAGTTCTAATTTTGTCAGAATTCATTTCTGAAAGGCTCAAACCCCATACATTACATAGTTTCTATCTAGCTCATGGGTTTTGTTATGCAGTGTCTAATCATGTGTTTTGCAATCTGTTTATATTGGATGAGAAACACTTGAGATGTGTCTCTTACATCTTGCATCTTCTGTTTTCCCTTTTCCCTAGAGAGTTTGTGGGTCATTTTATTGATTTTCCTAAACCACTGATTGCAGTGGTAAATGGCCCAGCTATTGGAATCTGTGTAACAGTCCTTGGTTTGTGTGACCTTGTCTATGCTTCTGACAGGGTAAGTACATTACATGGCCTATCCCAAGACAGTCTTAAAGCCTCTTTATGTATTAAATATTATTTGATTTGGGGTGATCAGAAAAGTCTAAAGGCTTTATATATCACATGGAGGAACACCTACCTATATTATTAACCAGCACAGGGGAGCATCAGCATCAGTGGTTAACATGCCTGGAATTTCCCATGCTGTGGTTATGCTTATCAAGTTACTGACTCCAGCTTAGAGCCTCTTTTCTAAGAGCCCCTCTTCTAAGCTGGTGTGAAATGATGTTTGTAAGGCCCCTTTTAGGTGTGAAAGGAGGAGCAAAATTTTATTGTGGAATGGAAGTTCAGTAACTGGCTGAAGTAATTCATTACAGATCACTGATGACTGTGTCACTCCTGACATATGCTTGTGTAATGTGCATGATTCATTCAGTCACTTATGGCCCTTAGATCTTTTTTTACTAGAAAAATATTGGCTTCTCCCTCTTTCACCTCTCTCATCTGACATTTTTTTGCTACAGGGTGAACATATTTTTCCTTGTTCCTCAGTTTAAATAACAGTCTATATTCATCCTCTCTTGGAATAACTTTAGCTATCAGGGTACTTAGCCTATTAGATGTATCTCAAGTTTACTTTCTCAGTCTTTTCCTTTTTTTGAGCTGAACAGCTGCCATTTTTTCAGCTTTTCCTCATGTGGCCTGCAGTTACATTCCTCAGGACTCCTTCCATTTGCTCTGTGTCTCTTTAGGAATAGTGGTACAAGCTGGAAACCACTCCAGCTTGTGTCTTACTGACTGAAATGGAGCAGAAGAACTTCTCCACATTCTGCAGGCTGTATTTCTGATTTGACATCCCACTGTGTTATTTGATTTACAAACTTGTGATCTGAACTAAGACTTGGATCCCTTACTGCAAAATTGCCAGTAAAACATTTTCCCTGTTGTGTATCACGTGCTACATACCAAGTTGTTCCTGACAAATTTTAACTTGTCCATCAGTAGTATCTTCTTTCTCATACCTCTCAGTTTTATTAAGACTATTTGGAAGTCTAGTCACTTGCCCTCAGCATATCATCTCCTTCCAGCCATGAGTCAGTGTAGATTTAGTTGAAGTTTAATGCAAATACGCATGAAATGTTTTGTCCTGTTAACATTGTCCTTCTTTCTTGAATGGCTTGAAATTAATTCTTGAACTTCCTTTTACTTGTTGTATATAAGATGCATTTATCATTGATAAATGCATCTTATTTTTGCCCTGTGGGTTTTTTTTTAAATCTCTGCATGCTTATATTAGTTGCATACTTACTGTCTGACATAGTTTTCACTTTCTGTATATTTGTGTTTAAAGTCCATGAAAAGCTCATTATTTAGAGTCTGCTAGTACCTTCCTACCTGCACTGGGACAGCTTTTACTTGAACCATGGGTAAAAGTTCTTGGGGGATTTCTGTAGGATCTAACCTAGCCTTTCACTTAGATTATGCTTTATGACAATTTTCCTATTACCTTCAAGTTTATTGAAGCCTTCTCAAAGTTGATTTTTCTCTGTTCTAACAGATTGTTCACTGTCCAGTTCTAACTTGCAATTACTGTATTATTTTGTGTGACTCCTTGCTGCATTTCTGGCACAGGCTCTTTTTAGATTTGCTTAAAACTTGGTGAAAGAAGATTCAATGATTTGACTTTTTCAGGAGAAGAATAAACTTGGTGTGCCTTCAGAAAGGCAGAAATTATTTATTGCCTCCTAAATTATTTTGAATATGTATTTAATAACTTTTAAGGCAAATGTGCATGAACATCCTTTCTGTAAAGATTTTGCATATACACATTCGTTTCTCTAAGTGCTGTATTCAAATAATATAACTTCATCAATAGGGTTGTTGGATATGGGAATGGAATTGTACAAGGTTGGCTCTGAGGTGCATTGAGAGGATGAAGCAGTGTTACCAGATGGTGTTTGAAGGCTATTATGGTAATAGTTCAGATGTGTTTGGTGAACTCTGTCTCCGTAGAAGATTTAAAATGAAAATTAACTCCTAGACTCCTAGTACGTAAATTCTATGCTCTGATGTAAGGTTTCCTTTATTTTGTTCTTTTTTTTTTTTTTTTTTTCCAGGCTGCATTTCACAGCCCCTTTAGTCTGCTTGGGCAGAGTCCAGAAGGATGTTCCTCTTACCTGTTTCCAAAAATGATGGGCTTAGCCAAGGTAAGAATGTCTGCACTGCCTATGGGATCATCTGACCTTTGTGTGTTGGTCTTCTCTGACCACGAGAGCAAGTGTGGTCTTCTGTCCATACTCTTAGTTTCTCTGTCTATTCTAGAAATAAGGAAAGTAAATAATAGTTAAAAAAAGAGACAGCAGAATAATTTTTTTTTTCTCAGAACATCATAAATCCTTTTTGCTTCCTTTGATATCCCACAGAAAAAAATCTGGGTAGTTTTAAATACGTCCCTGATATTTCATGCATTAATATCATGTATTTTTTTGAGCAGGGTTTAAATCTATAAAGAGCAGAGCAAGTGCTTCATAGATATGCAAGTACCAAGAGTAGTCTGTTCAGTGAGACACAGCCTGCCAGTACATGTTCTAGAAATCTTGGAGTCACTGCAAAAGTGAACAAACACATTTATGATGAGGTAATTACAGATTGCAACCTTAGAGCTCTGCTCAAAAAGACATGTACAGTCCTAGTGAACAGTAGGACTTGTAGGCCAGTCCCTAGTGATGAAGCCCAGGGGTTGATTCTGGGTGTGAAACTTGCTTAAGCTCTTCATTATGGCCTGGATGATGGGACTGGGTACCCTGCTCGAGCAGGGCCTTTGAAGTAGACAGTATCTGGAGGTTCCGTAATAATTATAATAATAATAATCTAGTCTGTGTTCTTTTCAGAGGGCAGATACTAACAAGCAAGAGAGTAAAGTGAATGCAATGTGGAAGCATACAGCTTCTCTGTCAGACAACTCAAGTCTTGTGTCTTGTTGAATCACACTTTATTTTTCTTATATAGGCAAGTGAGATGTTGCTTTTCAATAAAAAGCTGACTGCAGCAGAAGCCTGTGCCCAGGGACTTGTGACTGAAGTCTTCCCTGACAGCAGTTTTCAGAAGGAAGTTTGGGCAAGATTAGAAGCTTATGCAAGCCTCCCCAAAAATGTCAGTATTTCTAATTTTTCTCCACCTTGTAAGCCTGTAGCATTCCCAATTCTTCTGCCAAGCCTGTCTTGTCACTTGGTTTCACTTCATCCTTAATCAAAATAATGAGGCTCAATATATTTTTCTTCAGACACAGACCTTTCCCTCTGCTGCTGGGAAACAGATCCTTCTTTTCTCTGTCTGCATCTACGACAGTGCACTGTCCACAGAGATGCAGTGGCTGAAAAGCCTTATAAGTCAACTGATTAATCCACCTGTGCAGTGTCTCTGTGAGCACTTTGAGTGGCTTCTCTTAGGTTTTTATTTTGGCAATAGTCTCTATGTAAGGATCTTACCAGTGGTTCTGAAATATTATTATAGTGTGTGCACTCTGGGTGGTCAGGATAACACTGGGTGGCTTTTATTTTTGCTGAACTCAGTGTTCCTGCTCCCTAGTTTAGGATTTGCAAGACTGCTGAAGTCATGGTGGTCTTGTATTACCTTGGACAGGAGGGGACAGCTGTGCCAGCTGCTGATAATGTGGGTGGCATTTAACACTGCAGACAGTTGAATGGGTTTTGTTTCTTTTGCCCATCTGCTCTGACTATGAGCACTTGGGAGACTGCTGGTTTGCTTCCCATGAGCCTTCTCCACCTTATTAGCAGCCTGGGGAATTAAATGCAATAAATACTTCCAGCAAAAAGGTTGACTAAAAGCTAAGAGGTCTGATGTTAATGCAGTTGGGTTAGGATTCCAGTGTGGGGTTTGTATTATTTCCTGAAGCATTCAAGTATAGAAAACTTACCTTCCTAATGGTCCTCTCTTTCTCCTCCAGTCCTTGGCAGTGTCCAAGCAGCTGTTACGAAGTATGGAAAAGGAGAAGCTCCATGCAGTCAACAATAGGGAGTGTGAAGTGCTGACGGAGAGGTGGCTGTCTGATGAATGTGTAAATGCTATTGTCAGCTTCTTCCAGAAGAAATCAAAACTCTGATCTTCACCAGCAAAGTAATTCACCATCTAGCAGTAGCCTAATCTGCCCCCATCATTAATAAACTTCCTCTTCAAATAGTAATTCTTATACCTTTTCATGTGGTATATCTCTGTTCTGAGTACTAGGTTAAACCTGGTTCCCAAAATTAATACCCACTTATGTGCCTTGGATCCATTATGGATATTTAGGTTGGGGAAAAAGGTTCATTTTTCTGTAGGTGTCAGTGATGCTTCTGAAGAGAAAAGCAGATTGTCTTCCAAAAGAAGCAAGAGATTCTATAACACTGTTTTGATAGCTCTTCAATAAACATCTTATGAATGTTTTTTTAATTTGTCTGTGGGGAAGGAAATACTGTATTAATGAAAAAATAAATAGAAATATTTAATTACTGTTATGGTGATTCTTATTCTTTCTGTGAAACATCCTGAGTGAGAGGGCAAGTAGTTCCTGGGAGCCCTATTAATGTAATAATCCTACAAAAAAGCATTCACTTGACTTCACGTTCAACTCAAAAGAGGTTTGTTTTGAGCTTTGTGGGTCTAATCTCCAATGTATTTGTCCATTAATTGCTTCATATGGCTCTTTTCTGTGGAAAAGTGTGATGTGTCTGCCCTCCTCATAGGAAAATGCAGCCCTTGATAACCTGTGGATGGATGAAATAGCAGAAACAAGGATACCTTGATCAGTAGATGCCAGCATACCTCTTACAGCAGTGCTCTCTGTGAGTAATGAGAATAAATCAACATTACCTCTAGGGAAAGGAACTCCTGTGTGATTGTGTGGTTTTGGTTAACTTTTGGATCAAAAGTTAAATCAGTGTCTCAGATCACTTACGGATGTTCAGATAGCTTTTAATTGGTAACATTGGAGCACATACTCTGAACGAGATTCTGCTTTGCCACAGTCCAATTTCTGTCACTGAGAGCCAGCTGGGAAACAGGAGGGAAGCCTAGATGCTGCCTAGGTGTTACTTGTATTTTGATGTCTTGGTTTGATGTGTTTGCTCAGTTCTGTGATCAGTGTACTAGAAAATCAAAACCATGTTGTGAATCTGGTAGGAAGAGTGCAGAAAAGGTCCTCAGCCTCCCCCTGGCCCCAGCAGCATGAGAAGGTAAAGTGGGTGTGCACCTTCTTGTGGGAGTCTGGAACCAATCTGGAAGTCGGTTACACAGGATTACTTGCAGTCTTTGGAGCAGATTGTCTGTGACATGTCATAAATTGCTCTCAATTTCATGTATTCAACAACTATGTAATTTACTACAGGAAATGAGGATTTCTGGATTATTTGTAAAGAAAACCCTCAAGAAAAAAAGGATTTTGAGCTAGGCATTATTTGGGATTTTCATGTAAGCACAGCATAGGTTTTTTATTAAGGCAATAGATTGCAAATTACTTGCAAATAAGAATGGACGTGGTATATTAGTTTTAATGAGCTAGAGAGCAATTTGGATCAGTTGTGAAACCACCCATTTCCTACCCTGTCAGAGTGCTGGATGTTCTCTGTAAAAGAGGAAGGGGCCTCTTAAGCCTGAATTTGCTCTGCCAGATTTATTTAAGCTTTCAAGGGGGAGAAAAAGGATAGGCATTTGTGCATTTCAGATTTAACTTAAAAACTCATAGTGACCAAACTGTCATTATTCTGTGTGAAGCAGATCACCCAAAGGAACACTGGTTGCAGACAGTCCTCAGGTTCAGCCATGATGCTGCATTTTCATTCAAGAGGCTGAAAGAACACATCTTTTACCAGTTTAACCCAGCTGGCCTAATCTGTCTGGATATTAAATCCGGACTAAATTTTATGAAATTATTTACAGAATTCTGTGTGTTGCCTTCCTAGTTGTCTAGTAGATATTAGCCTGGCTTTAGTTGAGCAAAACTTTGTTCCTTCCCACAAAAAAGCTGCAGCCCAAGTGTCAGGTTGTTTTACACAGAGCACCTCATCTGGAAAACACTTTTAGGATGAGCTTTGTTTTAACACAGGAGAAAGATTTGTAGAGTATCTGAGCTGTCCCCTTTAGACAAGGAGTTTTGCAATCAGCAGTTAAGAGCTGTTTGAAATGTGAATATGCAGAATGTCAAACCCAGATTATTAAACACCCTTTTCTTGCTAAAACAGATTACTCAAGGTGGTTGCCTGTCTTTTCACCCATGAATTCAACTCATCCTCTGAAAAACTACGCTTCTGCCTGACATGTATCAGATTTTGTGACAGCTCTGCCTCTCCAAAGGTCTAGTGTAGCTACAGGTTTAAATTGGCCCTCCAAGACTTGAACATGTCAGTTTCAGTGAGTCTGTGAAAAGATCCATTTCCTCTAACACTATAGAATTAGGTTTTTAACACTTACTGGCAATCAAGAGTGCTTTCTTCTCTGCCTTCCTGTGCCCAGTAACCTTTGTTATCAACTCCTTTCTTTTTAAAGCTGTACAGACTTTCTTTACTTATTAGTCTTGGTAGCCACTATCAGTCCCATTCTTCAGGCTGGGTGTACTTCAGGTATCCTCAGGCACCCCCTCCTAGTTTCTTTTGTTGCACTCTCACTTAAAAGGTCATTTCTGAGACTGAACCATCACAGTTACTCTGTCAGATCCAGCCTATTCATTTATACCTAGCCATAAGAAGCTTTAAATTATTTCTCAGTAACATAAGCCAAACACTTGAATCTTTGTAAATATTTGTATGTTTGCATTCTTTTATAAATAATTAGCTCGTATCTACTTTATAGAAATACCTGGGCCACAATCATCAAAATCAATGTTTATGAGGAAATAATTAAGACAGTGAAGAATTCAATAGATGTATGATGGAAGGCAGGCCAAGGTTTTACATTCAGAGTCACAAGTTAAATTTTAATTATCTACGTACTTAGAAGAACAAAACTAACAACACGTGGTAGTCTCACTTCTGTAGCCACACACAAATATTAATTACATTAATAATGTAATTACATTAATAATGTGATACGTAATTTACAAGTCAATAAATGAAAATACACATTTCCTCCCACTTCACCATGCTGCTACTCCCCATCTATTTTTTTTCCCTTATAAAGAATAATCTGTAAGTGTATATGGCTTCCCTTCACTGTAACACAATGCAATTCTTTCATTCCCTGACTCAATACAGGTTAATACCTTGCTATAAAAGATAAAAAAGGCACAGTGAAAATAAAAGTGAATTCACATTAAATCTTTGGTGCTGAGGGGGCTTCCAAAACTACAGGAGAGGCAACTTAACAAAAGCTCCATTTTACATGTCCAGGAAGACTCTTCCCAGAGATTCTCTGATGCCTCTAATATCTAAGGAGACAACCCCATTCAAAGAGCTACACTTTATTTCTAGTGCATTTAAAAATTGTTCATACATTTCACAGCTTTGCAGTAGGCTATGTAGGCACAACAGAAGACAGGATGAAGGCAAATTTTAAGCATAGTTTATTAATTTCAAGCAATTGCCACTTCTCAACATGCTCCACCCACATTACAATTTTACACATGCTGTAGAAGATCCCTCTATCTCCAGCAGTATCACAGTCTGGTCTGCCTTCTGTGTGGGGGTCAATATACACATAAAGGTTCTTCAAAGGTTTAATGCCACTTACCCTATGTATGGAGATAAAGTATTATTAAAAAGGTTTTTAAGGAATTATTGTCTTCTATTAAAAACTCTTGAACAGTAATTAATTTTTAAACTGAGTCGTATACACCAAGGTAATAAAAATACATTCTAACTCCGCAGGGCTGGAATCTTGTTTTTTTCTGAAGGCTTGGAAAACTGAGTATGTTAAATGTGAAGCTCCTTGTCACCATGAGGGAGAAGGAAACAGAAAACAGCACAGTAGATTTAGCCAAACCTTCTGTATGGAGGACCTCCAGCAAAGACATAAATTAAAAATATGTGCTCAGGAGGAAAAGATAAGTTATCCTCCCTATTAGATGAGCTGAGAAATTGTTCACTCTGTTGCACAGCTGTTCTGTCTGCACCCAGCCACAACCATGAGAATTCAGCTGACTGTCGTGGCAGCCATAGCTACTCTCCTCAGAGACCTCAGGCTACAGGGAGAGGTGTTGCCCAAAACTGGAGAGGAGCCCTACGGGTGTCAAAAAACCCTCAAGCCTAGAGGTTTTTGAAGCCAGAACTAAAGAGTTTTCTACTGTTGCCAACAACAACTATCAGCTGGGTGGAGGACTGAAATCCACTTTTTTAAAATAACCCCCGCCAGCTATTCTCTGTATGGATAATTAAGTTTGATAGAATTGAAATAAATAATGAACCTACTGAAGTTAAAGAAAAAAAGTGCATCACCTGCTTAAATATTTACTGGTTAATACATTTATTTTAACCAAATATAATGGCTCAGGTTTTTTTCCTAAATGTCACAGATTTTGTACTGCTCATTGGATCATTTCAAGAAAACTACACTTAAAGAGTAATACTAGCTTACCTACATTTAATTACAATAAAAAAAACCCTTCAACCAGGAACAAAACAATCTGTGTAACAAATTTTATACAGCAAGTATGTTTCAGGAATTATCAGTAATGCAGCAGTGTTAATCAATTCTAAATTGAAATGCTGGAAACTAAAAGATTAAGACAGAACTAGATGAAGAGTATTTTTCATATCTTTTATAGGACAGAAACCTTTGTTCATGTCTTCTGGTAGCCTTCATCTTCTTTTGAGCTGCACCTACAACACAAAGAACAAGTAAACGAGCAACTTTATGCTTCTCCAGGACAGCTTAAAACAATTCTGTAGGCATTAAGGGGCATCTTTTCTACTGCTTTGTTTCTGTATCACCAACTCATTTCATTGTTTCATATTCCTATTCTAATAAAGTACAAAGCAACAGAAAGAACAAGCTATTACTACATCTGTGTAAAAGTGCCCTCAGAAGTGCTGCCTACGTTGTAAAAGTGCAAGTTACACTTGCTGTATTTAACTAGCAAGTAAGTAGTGTTTCACTAAACATGAAAGCTAACTTCTTTCATTTCCTGTATGAAAAAGATACTTCAATATGTGGAAATAGGGAGAGACTGGTTTTTATTAGGAATTTTACAATATAAATTGAGAAGAGACAGGTTGAAGGTTCCAAATAGGTATACAAAACCACCCATCTCCTGCTTGTTTTCGCAGTTAGTTCATTACACCTCCTTGGTGGGGTATTCCCCACCAGCAGAAACACCTGCTTTGTGGCACTTTTCCTCATTCTTGAGTGCACTAAGAGTGCATGACTGTTGCCATTATGTACCTAGATGGATACAAAAATCCTTCTTAGTTCAGAGTATCATAAAGTACGTGAAACCAGTGGGGTTTTCACAGCCTGTCAGAATATATTAATAAAAAATGAAAAGATGAACTTCTTAACATCAAAGAGAACATTAAAACAGCAGTATGGACCTGAAAAGGTTGTTTCTGTTTTCCTCAACCTGTATAACCAACTCAATTGTCTCAAGCTCTTTTAACTTGTTGCTAAATGTTTATCTACACATGCTGTCAGAAATAACCTTGTTAGGAAGGTGAAGTTGGTGTCTCAGCAAATCAGACCCATGGAGTAGGCGTTGAGTGGCCTGTGACTCGCTTTCCTTTTTTCTCTTTCAGCACCATCAAAAGGAAAAGTGAGAAAAACAGCACAAACATTAGTTAAAGCCTGAATTCAATCCCATGTCCTACAGGAATAATTTCATTACAATGAAAGCAGACAGACAGTATCTGTAGGGTTTTTGGCTTTGTTTTTAAGCAGTGATAATTATAAATCCAATTAATATAGCCTATAGCTCTCCCAAAGATCATAACATTTAATAATCCCTTTAATTAAATGATTAATAGGAAATGCAGGGGCAGGTCTTACAAATTACCTGATTTACCATCACTGAAGACAGATTCTTTTAAAAATGGCTACAAATGCCTTGTTCACAAAAGACTTTATTATCTAATGATGCATACTGAAAACATACAGAAATCTGCATGGTCCACTTTACATGCAGCAGAACAATCTTCACTTTACAATAAGTAAGTGTCAACTGTTTTATGCAAGAGACAACACTTTAAAGTCACATTTCTTAAAGAAAAGCTTCATTTACAAAAGAAATAAAAGGTAAAGAAGCAATTACCGCTTTTAAAAAGCAGCTGCTTTGTTCAAGAGTGGAAGGTTTATGCCTGTATTGAAAGACAACATGATCACAAATAATGAAAACAATGAACAAATGAAACACTTTTAGCATAAAGCAGTACACTTTCAAAATGACATACAAATAGTTAAAAATCTCATTATGTTGTCTATCTATCCTTTAGATATAAGGTCTTTCAAATGAGATCCCAACATATGTAATTACTAAATGAAAACTCATCTGTAAGTATTGGTTCTATGTCATAGTGAACTGTATTTAACAAAATGTATACAAAGTCTATAGCAAGTTGATTAAAAAAACTAAAGTAATAAGAAACAGTACACTGAAGGCGCTCTATCCATCAAGTGCGCTCTCTCCCAGTTTTAAATGTGACGAACAGAACAGAAGTTGTAACTATGCCACGGTTGCAATGCCAGAAAATAAAACAAGATCATTTCTCAAACATGCAGGGAATTCTGCCACAATGCTATTGTCTCTCATTTGTCAGTTGTTCCAGTAAAATAACAGCTTAAACACCGGTGATGTTGATGGGTTAGCTTACCTTCAGTGTACTGAAAGTTGTACACAACCTGCTTTAAAAGAGGAGACCATCCCTGCGGGCAGGCTCAAGAAGGAACAGACCCCCTTCGGCACTGACTACACCAAGGGCATGCTGCTGTGGCCTGCACACACACACCTAGGAAAATGTGAATATAAACAGCATTTATGCTGGCCATTTTGTAAAGACAAAAATGAAGCCAAGTCTGCTAAAAACAAATCAACCACCCAGTTTAGCATTACTGCTCTCTTTTTTTTTTCCTTTCTTTTTTTTTTTTATAACAGATGCTTTTTTTCTTTTTATAATATATACGAACTGCAACCATATACATTAGCATTGTACTTTTGTGCAGTCTTGGCAATTAAAACAGTTCTACAGTGAAAATTTTCACATAAGACACAAAACAGAATTACTCTAACATTTCTAAAAGAAATATCAGCCTTGATGTTAATTCAAATGTATCATTTCTTCCTCAACTTTGCAGGGGAAATATTTATGTTTATATACATTAATAACTGCTGTGAAATTTCTTCAGTCTTTGTATCTTAATTAATCAAACCCTTTGAACTTCTTCATCTGGTTTAAATTTTCTCCTGGATGAAGGCGTGCTGCAGAGCCTGGTTGATGCTAATCCGTTTAGCTGGGTCTAGCATTAGAATCTGGTCCAACAAGTCCTTAAGCTGGTGCACTTTTTTACGCTGGTCTTCAGGGAGTCGTTGGCACCCAATCAAGTCTGCTAATAGGTCCTTGGTTGGATTAATGGTGCTCATAACAGTAACTTTCTCCTACAAACACAGAAATGGCAGCCTTGTAGAACAGGAGTGATGCACAAACCCCCTATCCATCCCTTTTACAGAGCTTCAGCAGCAGCTTTTCTGCAGGCTTGTCTCGTATCTGAGCAGCAACACCCTACCCCCATATGGCTTCATAAAATCACCATGTGCAGAGAAGAGTGGAAAAAATACTGTCTGGGGGGAGGCCACCAAAACAGGTTCACACATGAGCCTAACATGCCAGTTAACTCAGAACATGGAAGTCCACATGTAAAGTTCCCATATCTGACCACTATTTTGTGATTTTTCTTAAATACAGTATGTCAAAATGATACCAAAATTAACAGTGACTTCATACAATATAACCATATAATACTGAACATCCTTCTACAAAATGAAGGCAGAATTTCTTTAATTAGCAATTTAAGTATAGATTATATGGAGATACCCTGTATATCTACCAGATTAAATTTAGATTTTTCTTAATTGTGTTCCTACATCCTAGGGAAAAAAAAATCTCTTTTGCCATTTTGTAACTATGTAATCTGTCCATACTGCTGCAAAAACGACTTTCTAATAGCTTAGATTTTATTTTAATTAGGAAGCCAAGGTACATTTGAAAGACCATATAGAAGGAAAGCTTGGAAAAAGTGATGGGTTAGTCAACACATGGAGTAAGACTTACCCTTTCCGTCACTTTATCTACTTCTATATACATAAAGTTGAGATTTTGATCAAAGTGCTGATCTTTGAACACGCCTTTTCGAATCATCTGGAAAATGAGGAAGAGGCATGAGTTTCAGGCAAGTTCTGTGTCTTACACATTTCACAATGAACATCAATGTCTATTAATTTACTGCAACATGAGTAATTTAATACTAATAAAAAATGTCAAAAGGACAGAAAGATGTTGAGATTGAATACAAAGATATAGCTCAAACCCTTTGAAAAAGGACACAGTATCTTTCATTGACTTACGCTTTTTTTTTTTTCAGGTCAGTGCTTAGAAGGTTTCTGCTTTCACTTTATACTTAGTCTATGAAAAAGAAGCTGCATACTTTCACTTCGTAAGATTTTAAATCAGTAAAAATTACACAGTCAGAGCAAAGTCTAGTACTTACTGTTAAGAAAAGATGTATATAAGAAACAGAATTCCAGGAGAACAAAGACTGTATGTTCTACTGTTCATTAGAGCAGTTTCATATAGTAAGCACTTATTTTTCTTACCTTGTTTGGCATCTTTCCTTTGAGATCCATGGCAAGTTTCAACATGTGATTATTAGTTTTGCCAGGAAACAGTATTTTTCCTGTATAAAGCTCATACAATGTGCAGCCTACAGACCACATATCTATACCATAGTCATAGATTTTTCCTATAACTGAAACAGAGCAATTCCAGTTAATTCCATAAAGGCAGACTTTGACAGAATATCACAAAAGCAGACATATGAAAAAATTCTGATTAGTAAACTATATTGGTACTGCTCTTCTCAGGAACAAAAAGCTACCATAAAAAAGGATGTAAACCTTTTAGCTTTTAAAGTACCCCTATTTTAGCAAGGGAAGCTTTTACCTAACACCTAAACTGATCAGCTTTAACTTAGCAAAAATCAAGAAGTCAGAACAATACCTCTGAACTGAAACATAACTACAACCCATCAGAATGACTTCTCACTGAGCTGATCATCAACATACTGGAAGAGTCACACAAACATGCCTCCAAAGTCTCAATTTTTGACAGTCATCATATTTCCAGAGTCATGTTTTGCTAAGACTAGAGAATAAATTCCAAGGCAAATGTTCATCTGCTAACACTGGCACTTGCTGGTATGTGATAGATGTAGCTAATCCAAAATGTACTTACTGATTTCTGGAGCTCGATAGAATCTACTAACTAGATAGGGCGTGATGTCATTATCTGCGACATGCGAAGCCGAGCCAAAATCACAAAGCTTTAGGATTGTTTTAGACTCGTTCACCTGGAAGTTAAACATAAATATCCATTAGCACTATTTGTGGACAGAATTTGAAAATAGAACTGTAAAAGTGACAAGACATTCAAGTCAAGGACAGGAAAAGCATTCAGCCTTTAAATTGGAAATTCCTTCCTCTCTGTATTATATAAAAAGTGTAAAACTTTTTGCTCAAACTGAAAGTGAGAGTTAATGTCTTCGGATCCTACAAAATACAAAAAAACGTCAGTTTTGTGTACTTTTTCACTAACAAAATATCCTTGGTGGACCCAGATTTCATTCCAGATACTGAAATTTTACAGATTTAGACATGCAACTCCAGAATCCAGAGTACTACTTATAAAACAGCATACTATTCACACTTCATGCTTACATAGCAGATTTTACCGCTGAGATCGTAATAAGAACATTTTAGATAAATCAAAATCTGAGTTTGTCACAGGGATAATGTCCAAAAAAAACCAGAGGAAACCATTGCATTCCTCTGATGTAGCTCTCATGCCCTACAGGAAAGGGGCATTAAGGATCTTTCCTCATCATCTCACTCAGATAAACAAAACCTCCACTCAGACTCAAACAACCTACTTCCATTTTGCAGAAAGCAAGAACGTCTCTCAGCTATTGGTGGGAAAAATTGAAATATTTCTCCTGTAAGACACTGTCTTTGGAAAGTCTGCTTTCTATAAAGATAAAAGATTTGTTTGAAAAAGATTTTATTTAGATGCTCCGTTGTATTTCTTTCTTACTATTTATACCACAATATCATTTTATATCAAAGTGTGAACTCTTAACATTTTCAATAAATTTGACTTTACCTAAATTAACAGAATGACAAGAATTTCTAATACTTTATTTTATGCTACAGACCATGCAAAGAAAAAAGTTTCAATTATTTGTTACTTACCAAAATATTATCTGGTTTAATATCTGCATGTAGGATATTGCATCTTTTAAGAAGTTTTAAAGCCAGGAACAATTGCTGGCTGTAGGAACGCACAGCTTTTATGTGGAGTCCAACATCTTTCCCATACTTCTTCAACACCTCTCGTAAATTCATACTGTTAAGGGAAAGGGGGAAAGAGAGAATTAGAAAGAGCTTAACAGAAAAACTGATAGTGGCCTCCTAAATTTTAAGACAAACTTGAACAAACCAGTTAGTTTTAAATATTTTTTGAGAAATGCAGCATTCAACATTCCACTCTGTGAGCTGCAGAACTGAAACCAAAAGGCTGGTCAATCAGATCTGTCTTACACTGTGTTATTACTACACTAGACTTTTACTTAGTTCAGAGCATATTTTCAATCAACATTGATATGAGAGGTTTAATTTGCACATGAATAGCATTTTCTTAACAACCGTAAACCCTTGGTAATCATTTTCTTGAGAAATAAATGAAAAAGGAAGCATGCAAAAGATAAAAGTCGAGGAGATTTTTTTAGTGACTTAAGCAGCAGATCAAAAGACCATCATTCCAGGACAAAAACATAACTGGACATAAATAAGGTACAAGTGTGCTATCAAGAGATAGTGCAGCACAAGACAATAATTTGTTCTACAGCTTAATAATGAAATATGATAGTAATCTCACAAAATTTGCATTGTTTCAGTATATAATTTATCTTCACCCCAAATATGGCAAAACTTAATATATGACATGCAAAGAAAACTTAGGATTTGAACAACTGATGTCTTTAAGAAGGAATGGGGACTAAGGCAATTAATATATCTGACCTACCATAAAGCAGTATCTACAATCAACCTGTCACAAGAGCTTAATTATTTGAACAGAAAGTGAGCTTGCAAAGAACCACTGTAACAATTTTGTCCTTAAGGCTGCTACTATATGTATACTCTTTACAGAATATACAGCATTTCCTGAATCTCTCTGGGAATGCATCTTAATACAAACCCTTAAAATGAAGAATTATGAAAACTAATAAAAATATTGACATAAGCAAAAAATCATTAAGAGCAGTACTAGTGAGATGAACCATCTTTAATACATCATCTTGTTTCAAATATTTTCCAGGCAGAAAACTCACAACAGTGCTAAAAATAAATCAGAAATAGTTCAGTAGTCTGTGAATTTGTGCCTGCAGACAATTTTTTTTTGTTTTTTGTTTCAAAGTTCCTTGCATTCTTGAATCTTGGCACTAGAACAAGGTATCAAAACAACAGCCAAATCCAGAAAGGTAAAGAATACATGGTAGCACTTCACCTTTTACAGAGAACCCCAAACATTTATCCTCTTACCTGAGTGGCTCAAATACCAGACAGAGATGTTGTTTGTGGTAGAAATGCCTGAACAACCGCAGACAGTGAAACTTGTCATCAGGATCAGCATCATTGAGCTTCTTTAAAAATTCCAGTTCTTTTAGGCCAGTTTTTTGCCTGAAAACAGAGAAATGTGATTATAAAACAAAATCAGTTAAATTCTAATATTTTTAAGAATCTAAACATTCACTTGTGTGGGTGTGATTATCCAGGAACGAGAAGTGTCTTGTCATTACTTAATGTACCACAGCTAACAAATCAAAATCACAACCATGGTTTGCTGTCAGTGACTACACACTGGGTAAGGTTTTTTAATCCCTGGATCTTCATTGTACCTTTGCAACCTACTTATACTTTCCTCCTCACTCTCAGTTGCACGTAAGGCTAAAACTGGATTTTGTCCTGTAATGTGACAAATTTCAAACACCACTCACTTGACAAGTTTACTTATTTAAAAAAGTGCTTCACCACATAAAACAGTATTAAAAGTTTTAAACTGAACTGACTGTGGATTCGATTACACATCCAAGCTTATTTCCTGTACAGCATAACAAACTAAAACAGCTTGTCACCCTACCCTCCCTTTTGCATTTAAGACTTTTCCAGATACTTATTCACATTAAACAAAAAAAAACCAAATAAAGTTATACACAAACAAATAACAATCCAGTTATACACAAAGTAGGACAACTTTTAAAACTTCCAAGTTAAAATACGTGGAAAAAAATTTCATTTATATTGTCATTAGCAGAAAAGGACATAAGAAACAACTGTATAAATACTGCAGCAGATGGTGAAAACAAGTATTGTAGACAAGTCAAGTCCTCACATGACATAGTTTAAGAGATCTTACTTGTTAATATTCACTCATTCTGAAAGATTTTTTTTTTGTATTTCAACAGTGAGAGTCCCATCTCTTTTTATGTATATCTTATATACACATAAATAGTCAGAAAATATACAAAAATAATTAAATGTATGGAGATTTTTTGTAAAATGACTGACTGGGATCCAACCCACAGCCTGCCAAACAGATTTGGTCCAATGAAACAAAATCTTTACAATCCACAACTTTTTACAGTCCACAACTCCCATTTCAAGAAACACAGGGCTCATAATTAGCTGTAACCTTGTTTCTTGCTATCACTGTTCCCTGCAGTTTTGCAAATGAGAAAGTGCCTAACAAAAATGCAAGCACTCTTCTTCCTGTGGTAGCTGTAAGGAAGTGTGGATACACAGTCCTTGAGTGCTTCCCACTATCTGGTTCATATTAGCAGAAAAGGCAGGAATCACACCTGTGATCTGTTACTTCACTTGAAACAAAGGGAGATTCAAATCACATCATGAAAAACTTCCAACTGTTCCACATGCTCTATTACCATAAAAAAAAAAACCCCAAGACATTACTTACATAAGTTCATTGTTCCTGATGATTTTCACAGCTACCTCTTGGTTAGCTCTGGCCATGTCCCTGGCTCGTACAACATTACTGAAGACTCCCTGACCCGTGTAACCATAGACGTTGTAACGTTTATCTAGAACTTCACCTATATTAACACCTGAGGGATAAAACCAAGCAAGTTCAAGTTACGAGGGATAAATACAAAGCAACTTTTCAAGAAAAATAAACCATTCTCTACCATTACAAACTATGAGGGTAAATAGCAAGATCCCTTAATTCCATGGTGTGCAATGTTTTGTATCACCTGTCTTTGTGGAAATTATGGGGAGCAAAGGGTGATTCTCTAAGTCTGGAGTCCTTTACAAAATTGAGGTTAAAACCTGCATATGCCTGTTTCATCCATTACATTACACTCTCAGAGAGGGCTCTGGTATGCAGCTACATTAGAACAACATTTCAGTACTTTTATACATGAGGATCTTCTCCACTTGGCCCCCTCACTCCACCTGTCCTTGCAGATAAACCAACACAACTTACGGTAATAGCCTTCTGCGTCTGTCCAGTTATCCCTGAGATTGGGGTTTTCTTTGAAGTCTTTTCCAAACCCAGCAGCCCTTAGACGAGCACTCTGAAATAAAAAGTAACAGCTTTGCTTGTGTGCTCTGTATTTTCCTTTGATGTTTACTTACCAAAGCTCTTTTTCCCTACTGAAAAATCGTTCTCTCCACAATACAAACACACTTATCTTGCAGGAGAGAGAAAAAACTTAACATCATTTACATAACAGTATCTAAAGACTGATGCAAGGAAAGAGGATGAGATCAACCAAGAGAATAATTATTAAACATAAATGGGCAAAGTTTCAGTTAATACCCACAAGGAACTTAAACAAGTCATGTTAGAATGCACATTTTAGACCATCTAAGTAAGGCTTCTTATTTAAAGTAAGTTTATAGTAAAAAATCCAGCAATTTGCAAGGAAAACACAACTGTTTAAGCCTTGAATTTCTGTTCATTACATGCCCCTTGCTTCATACTGTTATACATATTACCATCACACTCCTGCAACTGCTCTTGACGTCTCTTAGCAGACTGAGCAATATTTTAATCACAAATTCAAAACTATGAATAGTAACGTTTAAAGTTTGTCTTCAATTGAACAACAGTTTCTGAAAGGGGGAGCTGCTGATTTACAAGCCATATAAATCTCCACTTGTAACTTCTGAACTTTTAAAAATGCATCCTCACACACACACACACACTACCCTCCAAGTATTCATCTTTTTTCAGGTCAGAGGGCTACCAGTGTTACGAGAGCAAAACCACAGCCTGTGTTATACCTGCCATAAAAATTCTCCAGGTAATTTTGGTTAAAGTTAGGGAGAAAGTTCTTGTCTTTACTTATTTCTCAGTGTTTTGCATCAGCAACAATGCAGAGGACTTATAGAGAATGGCACATAAAGTCTCAAAAGTAGTCACTGGACTCCCAGTATCTGAGGGTCACTGCAGCATATTTAGAGAAAAGCTAATGACATAGTGTTAAAGTAAAACCAGGAAATGTATCTCTTCATCCCAAAAAATCTCCAAACAAACCACCAGATAACTCAAACACAGCGCTGTAAGCCAATTACAGTATCTTACACATTTTTTAATTAACCATACATGAATCTCTGGAAAAATCTTATTTAGAACATTGCAACATGGTAACAATAATAACAAGCTGAACTTATAAGTAGATTCAAGTTTTTACCATGTGCCATTGCATTCAAACAGCAGGTGAATTCCCCAATTGCTTACTCTGGTAAAATTGCCACTAATTTCAACAGGTTTTACTTGACCGAAATATTAATTAAGAACCACTTTGCCTGCCTTGGGTGACCAAAAGATTAAGAACATACAAGTCACTTAGCAGCACGTGCTTTTACAAATCAAAGTTCTCACAACCCTCAAGGGACAGTGACTCTAACAAAAATCAAGCAGAAAAAAAAAATCATACATTTTATCTCCGAGAATTACCTACATCAAAGTATGCAGCGAACATATCATCTGATTCTGTGAACATATCAGGAGCTAGCAGCTTCTTCTGAGATGAACCTTAAAATGAAATTCAGATTACTCAACATGAAAAAGATGTTAAACAATATCTCTGTTGCCAGTATAATTTGGCACTTGGTATCTTTATAACATAGTCTAAGATCATGATATTGGCAAACAGGTAGCTCTACTGATGTTTCTAGCAAATACCATTTCACATATTTCACTCTAGAATATAAAACTCAGACTAGTTAAGTTCTTCAAACAACTTAAAAATCTGTATCTCCTTGAAAAACTATGTGTAATAGCTTTCAAGTAAGCACAGCAGAAAGAAAAAAATACATACTTACATGCTCCCTACAAATAATGACTATATATATACACATATGTATAAAAAGAAGTAAAAAATTACTATATGTATATTAAAAAAAAAATACAGTCATGTTTTCAATCTACAAGTTCAGGCTTTTCTGCTAATCACAAGATATTTTATTTAAACCCAAAGTTGTAAAGCCCAGAAATTCTCTCTTTGGAAAATGTCAAATGTCCCGCCAAAAAGGACCTGTTTCTTGACAAAAGATTTTGTCAAACACAATGTCTACTACTGTGTTAAAGAGAAATATTTTTGTTATCTGCAAGATTATCCCTTTCTCACCTTTTAATCATCTTTAAATCCCAAAGATATTTTACTTGGTTGATAAGATAAAAGCAAAGAAATATAAATTAAGTACACATTAGTAAAAGCAAGCAAACTTCAAACTATTTCATTCATGCACACATTATGGCAGCCCTCCATGAACATGGTAAATTGGAGACCCTCCCTTCACTACACAACAGAGTAAAAATAAAGGGCTTATTCAGCTCAGAGGCTTCAGATCTTGTGATGCACAAACCCCTTCCATACCAAATAACCAGACTGAAATCTCACAGCATAAAAAATCATCCAGCATGCTGATGCCACTATTTCAATGTATAGACCTGTCACCTGACACTCGTGAGGAGGCAGTTTATAGCACTGTTTTGAGCTACAGACCCTTCTAAAAACTTCCTCAAATTTTCCTTTTAGTTCCAGTTACCTGTACTGGGCTACAATGAGTTATTGACTAGTTTCTTGGCAACTTACTGCTCTGGCCCTGTAAGAGGTCAGGATAGAAATAAAAATTTATTCTTGCAGTGGAAGATAACCCACTGGTTTCAGCTGTTGTTACAGCCACCTCCAACCCAGAATCCTACCACCCAGATGTGAATGTAACTTTAAAAACCTTTTTTTACATGTCTATGTGGAAAATACCTATGTAGTTAAGACCTAAATTTTCATTTGCTTTAACAGACAAAATCAGAGAGTAGGACATGCTTTGATGAAATAGGAAAAACACATTGTCTGTTAGACATAATAAGCCTAAACTTGTGGTGTGCAAAGAAAGCACTAAAACCGATCTTCTCACTGATGTTGCAGGAGAAAAACGTGAAAACACAGGGCTCAAGGGAACACCAGAATAAACTACAGAGCAGTACAGCCATCCCAAAGAGATGCAGCTTCATTACTTTGAAGAGAAGCATCCACTAGAGACAGCGTATTTAGCCCCCAAAGACCTGTGGGGCACAGGACATGAAATACAAGCCAACTGCAACTCTCCCTCGGAGGGGCTGGGGAAGCTCCACAGCCCTTGTTAAACATTGCTACTGCAATTAAACTGTAGAGAGAAACCAAAGCAGCTTAAACTAGCTCAAGTAGGACCACACAGCAACTGCACACACCTCTGACCACTTGGAAGATGTACAGTAATCCACTTTCAAAAGAGAAAAAAAGCAGCAGACTTTCAATACTACAGAGTGTGCTAGGAGATGTTCCACATTCCTGCTGCTGCAGCTGGCACAAGGCAGGCTTTATATCAAAATTTATTTCATTTCAACATGGCTGTACAATAGAGTACATGAAGGGGGGAAGAGAAAGAAAATACTCATTTCAGCAATTAGCTATGCTGCAAAAATGGACTTACTACAATGACCCTCAAAAGCTTTAATCATTCTAAATTACTACAGACCCACCTATATTCCTCTGTCACAGTGGCTTTAACCAAAAAAAGGCATAAAAGGAGCATAACTTCCAACCCTTATAAAAAAGTCTAGGATTATACTAAGCTTATAAGAAAACAACTTGCCTAAGTGAAAAGGAAAATTTGGAAGGGTAATTCTTAACTATATAGACAGACCTCGTTATTTGCTCTTCCAAATGTAAAGCACAAATTGTGTTAAGAGTTATCAGAAATACAGAGCACATGCTCCACTCATATTATCCTTCCTAACAAGGAAACTTTATTTTAATGCTATGTTTTAAGTACCATAATACTTGCAAAAACATTCCCAAATTCCATCCAAACAGTCAATCCACTTCTTAGTCTGGAAGTAGGTAAATAAACTAAGCCAAGTGTCTGAGTTTTCATAAATTACATTAGAGAGATTACAGCATCTTACCATTGTTCTGTTCAACAGTCATGAGGTTGTGCTTGGCTTTCACTGATGCCTCAAATGTGTCCACGTTTTCCCGTTCATACTCCTTAACATCTGCAGCAACTCTTTCTAGGATGTCGTCAGGAGAATTTGAGCGACTACGTGTACTGCTTTGAGGGCTGCTTGGTTCAGATGGTACAGATATGTTACTGTCTTCTGTCTGGCCTTTGTATTTCTAAAAAGAAAATTTAATTTTTAATCCCACTGTTACACCTTGCCACAATTTAAATATTTTCATATCCGCACTTTCAATGGTTTGGGCTTTCTACTCAATATCTTTGCTTTCATAATCACCTACGTCTATAAAGACAACAGATTATTTTCAGAATGGGACACAACTTCTGCAAATTGAATTTGTCACAATGCACCACAGCCCAGACCATAAGAGTGTAACATTCATGTGTGTTCTTTAGGTCTTTACATTTCTGTAAAAATAGATTATTACTATTATTAGTAGTAGTAGTATAGATAACAATAGTAATATTAATATTAACTATTTGGTGATGCACAACAAAATGTCAGCAGCAACAAATTTATTACTAAACCGTTCTGGCATACAAACACTGAAATACAGTCTTTGAGGAAAAATTAATTATTTTATATCCTATATTCTAGAATATTTCCCAGTTTTATTAGTGTTATGGCACAGAAAAGTAGCTTTTAGATTCAGTTTTTTATTGTGAACTGGAAATCCCATTTATTCATTCATTTGTGTTGAAAAATTTCAGAAGCATTAAAAAACTTCCAACATGATCTTTACAATTTTTGTTACCCTTAAGTACTATGGAATTACCCAGATCTCACCTCCTATCCCAAAAGGTAAAAATCAAGATAAAGAAATGCTGCTACCACTCAGTTGTCAAGGTTGAACTATTCAATAATACAAGCAGAGGTTTTTCCATTCAGGGAATTCAGCTCTGCAATTTGCTTCCAGCCTGCACCAACATCAGGTGTAACCAGTCTTTAAAAAGAATTTATATGGTTTGGCTCAGTCATAGTTTTGAAGGATTTTAACAATGGGCTTCGCATAAAACTCAAACCATGAACAGTATTTTTAGTGTTTTTAAATAAGCAGTACATTAAAGGCAGTGATTTTGTACCTGATACTAAATAAATATGCTTCAGCATTTTGCTTGCTATGTCCCAATTGTGCGCCAAATGCCACCTCTGAAGAGAGACAGCTGACTTGCATGGTACAAAGACAGCCCCTTTGGCCACAGTTTCTTTCAGAGGTCTCAATCACACATTACACCTGTGATTACTGACACCTTGTTACCTGGAGTAAGAAGTTCATGCAACTCATATGTGCTTTCACACATGACAGTGGCTCTACAAAATTTTGGAAATTGAGAAGGACAACTTCTACTTGAAACAAACTGACCAATTAGGTTAATTGACACATAACTTACTGCTACACTGATGCTATTATATCAATGATACAGCTACAAAGAAAATCTACAGATGAAGACAACTGAAAACATTTTTAACATGTCTTAAGACCATCTGAGAATGCTTAACTGTGGCAAAAAATGACTCACAGAAGAGTCACTTCAGTTTTAAAAGCAAGGCTGTGACAATAGAAGTGTAGAGTTTAAGAGAGACTAACATTTAAAATGAACAAACTGGAAAAATACAGCAATAGGAATTACTATTGTAATGCGGAAACAGGGAAAGTGTCTTCCTTTACTCTGACATTTTACACTAAAAACACAGAATTAGTTCTTCTAACCATGTACCTGAACAATTGCTTGCCGCTGTAATCTCCTTTGTCTTATCTCTGCTTCTTCATCCTCTTCCTCCAAATCAAAATCTTCAAGACTACAAAAATATGATTTTTTTAATGTAACTTCATAAACATATAATTATCTACTGAATTTTACCAAGTGCAGTTGCTTGGCATATAAAGCACAGAATATATTAAACAATAGCTGTTCAAGTGACTCAGAAAGCAATGGTGTACTAAATCCCACTGCATATATTTACATTTCCTTACAAAGAAAATTTATCTCTTGATATATCATTGGGACTTGCTGCATTCCATTTTTAATTGCAAACAATTAACAACCCTCTTCTAAAAGACAACAAACAAATAAAAAAACCTTGCTCCTTTTTCCTTTTCCCTGCAGCATCATTTTTTCCTTAATAATTTGATTAAGAATGCATACTCTTGCACAATTGAACAGACAGATGTTTAGGAAATATAAACACCATTTGAAGACAGCAGGTTAATCCTTTCAGCTATTAAAGCTTTACCTCAAGCAGAAAGCTTTAGTAATCAGACCAAAAGTTTTCACAAGATACTGATCAAGTTGGATTTAAAAACCTAATGATACATCCTCCCCTCAAGTCTGCCCACTAGCCAGCAGGTCTTGGTATTTTTTGCACATTCCAAGGTTTTTCAGATTCTCACAACGCTAATTTCACAAGATCGCAAGTGCACAGACATGAATATGGTTTGAGGTGACAACTCAAAACTACACCATGAAAGAAAATGTTAGTTCATTCTTGGTATCAGTAGACCTGCAGTGGACTGATTATTGCAAATAATCAATGTAAGTTAGAAATACAGTCTTACTTTTCATCTGATGAAGACTCCTGCTCAGCTTTCATGCCCTCAGAAAGACTACCTTTAAATTTGTCTTCTTTAACTTTGCTTCTGCTCCTACGTCTGTGGCCACCACGTGACCTGGACCTCCTTCGAAGGCGAGATCTACTTCTCCGGCTTCTATCCCTATTTGATAAAGAACAAGAGGTTTGGATTTTGGAGGGGGTTTTTTGGTTTTTTTTTAAGAAAAGAAGGAAAATCTTTTCAGAAAACATAACAATAACATAACACATAATGATTCCAAGTAATAAACCAATTCAATTCATGGAGGACAAAATGAATTTAACTGTGCTAGCACATATTAACATGGGCAAAAAGAAAAAAAATAGCACGGTCTTTTTACGCCTAAGATAGCAATCCTTATTCTTCCTGTAATATCTTACAAAACACACTGAGAAACACAGGGCATCTTTACCTCCTCCGAGGAGATCTACTCCGCCTTCTGGGAGATCGGCTACGGCGAAGGGGTGTTCGCGATCTCCTCCGAATGGGGGACCGAGACCTTCTTCTGGACGGGGACCATCTGCTGGGCGGGCTGACATCCTTGGATCTTTCACGCCTAGACAAAATGTCATCCCTGGTCCGTGTTCTTAAAACAGAGGAAGAGAGTGGTAGTAAAAATCAGGAGCAAGCTGAAAACAAAAAAATCCATTCCCTCTAAAAACTCACTTGAAAAGTCTTACTGCAGGTGAGAGACCAGCAGCTGGGCTTCTGAGGGAGGCATGGATAAGGAGGCCGCAGAGCTGGCTGCCCTGCCCGTGTGTCTCTCCCCACCCTGGGAAGTGTGTGCCCATACAAACATCCAGTTCAGGACAAGTCTGGAAACAGCTCCTTAATTACTACCACAAAGCTAAGAGAGGTTTTAAAACAAAGCTTGTGTTTAGGTCTTACATAAATAGTGGCCTGTTTTCATGTTTACCAGAAACAGTACTGAAACAATATATAAACCCCAAAATCTTATTCTTGAGAATTACTTCACCAACTTCCCACCACGTTATTAAAACTCAGGCTTAGCATCATGCTACTTCACAGTAGTGACAATCATGTCTGTTTCATTTTGGCCACTACAACTGCATGGCTTCAACATTTCATACATTCTAAAACAGCAGACGGAAACTAGAATTCTTAACTAAAATCTAAACTATCCCTTCTCAAATTAAAAAAGTAATTCAAGTCTGATACTCTATACACTATTCAAAATTTGTTTATTCTTGCCTATACAGATTCACAAAAAAAAAATCCTTGATGGGATTACTACATTAAAAAGCTTAACTGCATGACAGCAAGAGTTCAGTGAAAAACTGGGAAGAATACGAATTAGAAATTTAACAACTATTCTAATGAGGCTGCATTAGAAATTGGAAAATAGTTTCATACTATTTCAAAGGAAATGTTGCTACTCTGTTTTTTCCCTGCTCCTTATCTTTGATTTTTTAAAATCAAGTTGGAACAGCTCATTACAGGTGTCATATCTCATCAACGAACAAAATATCTTGGGTCTGAAAGACTAATTCCCCCCATTCTGTGATTTTTGCATTTGTTTTGAGACTGCTACATCAGTTTCATTTACCTTAACTATTGACAATAGTTAAGGTAAATAGAACTATTAGAACTAATGCAAAATACTAAACAATGAGGCAAAAGGAAAATTTATGCATGTGCAGGGTATTGGCAGTTTCTACAAGGAATTAGTGTACTCAAATGCTGGAGCAGGCCAGTATCTTTAGCCCAATTGATCTACATTATGTTCTTGAGAACAGTATTACATAAAAAGGCACAGGAGGAAGAGTTCCAGGCTTCCTGACTAACATAGTAGTTGTACTGCCAAAACCCATTCAAAATACCTGTTACAAAAAATAAATTAGTTCAGAGATCACAGGGATGAGATAAAAAGTGAAAGATGATTAGGAATTCATAGTAACATCACATAATGAGTACTTCCAGTCAAAGATCTGAGAAGTGTCTTACAAGATTAGAACACTGGAAACAAACTTGAAAAATGAAATTACTGGGAATTTTTTTGTTAAAACTGTTCATTAAAGCTCCTGAAATTCTCTGGCAGTTGGAGTAACTACAAGTAGTTAAAACTTGAACACAGGTGGAATTAATTCAGATGTCTTACAGGCAAAGATTACTCCTGCTGATCTGCAAACACCTCCAGCAGAAAATATTTTAGTAGTCCTCCACTCACATGCTGCTCACCACGCAGTTACAGAAGCATGAATTTGACAGCAAAATTCTAGACACACACATCACTTGAAGTAAGTGTCTAGACAACCAATTCAAACTGGCTGCAATGCAAGCTGTCAAGAAAAATGAAAACTGAAAGATGCAAACTGTTGCAGAGGAAAAGTCAACTACTATGCCAGAAAAACTCAGTGGCTGGGCAGACACATTCCTGATTCACCAGAAAGCAGCCAGATAAACTGGCAGCATTTACAACACTTGCTTGGTCGGGTTAGCATCACCGGGGCCATTCTCCAAACTACCCAAAGGCACCCCATACCTGAAACCAGAGTAACCTTCAGTGATTCAGGCTGAAACTTTCACAGTTTTAGGTGCCTATTCACTAAGCTTTGTGGTTCCAATCCGTTTTAAATTCATACTTCTTTGCTCTTAGTTCTCAGACTGGGTGAAGCTAAACCCTCTGACACAAAGTTTTAAATTATTTATTATCAATGCTGAACTATTCTGACTCTTATACTTCTTACAGCTCATGAATTAACTTCCAAAACTGCATACACTCTCTTCTTGGAAACTTGCCACTCAGGCATTATTAGCTATCATATTTCAAGGTAACTGCTTTCCATAGGCTGAATTTGTCTTTTGAAAAAAATGCCAAGACTACACCAATACACTAAATAGATTTCCATCCTTCTCCTTTAAGTATATGCAAAAGATGGTAATTATATACAGCAGTCCAACAAAACCACATTACCATCCTGCTAGCAAATGAAAATCCACAATATAATAAAGAAAAAAAAGACTGTGAGAAGGACACTTTGGTATAAAAATTTGTTTACATTTGCACATACTGACTCTATCTATCATTAGGGCTTTTTTTGAGTGGAAAGAGGGGCTAATTACCCACTTTTAGCTAACACTAACATGTAACCCTGGAGAGGATTCTCACTCCACAGAACTTTCAGAAAGCAACAGAACTACTGACAAAGGAACAAAATAGAAGCCAAGTTCTGAATCCAACCAGCAATAAAAAGGAGAACACAGTTACAAAACTTGTTCCCAGTAAGGGTGTGAGCAGCAAATAACCTAGCACTTTAACAACCACAAGATGAATTTGCATATCGGACAGCTGGGAGGAATACTTTTTTTAAAAATATGAATACATACAAAGTAAGCTCATGATGTAATGTACAATCTGAATACCTTTTCTAATACCCATTTTCCGAATAAAACGAGGAGCTAAACACCAAACCAGAAGATAGTTCACCCCCTAACGCATTTTTTGTGATGGCTGATGGCACCCTGAAGTTACCTGGGAGAAGAAAGACGCCTCCTTTCGGATTCTCTTCTTTTCCTTTCTGCAGATCTACTCCTCACTCTTCTAACAGGAGACCGGGTTCGAGAGGGGGATCTACTCTGCTTAGATCTACGATCGTTAAAGAGAGGGGATCTGCTTCTTCTTGACTTTTCACGCTGTTTGGGAGATAAGCTTCTCCCTTTTGGGCTACGGCCAGGTCGTCGAGGGGACCTGTTTTCTTTCCCTGAAGAAGCATCTTTAGAAGGAGATTTAATTGGCTTTTTTTCTTTGTCAGTCTCTGATCTCCTAGGTTTTCTATCTTTGGACCGTGATCTCCTATCTTTGGATTTGCTTCTTAGTTCTGCTGGAGATTTAGATTTTCTACCACGATCTCTGCTTTTGCTCTCATTTACAGCTGGAGACTTTCTGCGGTCTCTTGATTTACTTTTATCATCAGCCTTATTTCTGTCCTCTGGAGGAGACTTAGACTTTCTGTTTTTCTCCTGAGACCTCCTCTTAAGTATCGGAGACCTAGATTTCCTTGTCTGATCTTGAGACTTACTTCTCTTATAAGGACTTTTGGATTTCCTCCTTTCTTTTGACTTGCTTCTAGTAGTCTTCTCTTTGACTCCATCAACTCCTGCCTTGGCTTTCTTTTTGTCAGATCTGTGCCGAGTCCTTTCTTTTGATTCACTCTTACTTGCTTTCTTGGAACTAGTTTTATTGTCCACAGGTTCTAATTTCCCCTTAGTATTTGACTTTGTTGTAGGTCTTGTTCCATTCCGTGCTTTTTCATTAATCTCCCCCTCTTCTTCAGATCCTGACTCATAACCTTGTAATATTAATCCCATGCCAGACTGGACTTTTCCTTCCATTAATTCATTTTCAAGTTCAGCTTTCAGCAATGCTCTTTGTTTCTCTAAGTCTTCCAGAGGAGCCAAAAAATCAATTTTAGTTCTTTTAGCTGGTCCATCTTCTTTGTCGGAGGCATCAGCTACCTCCTTCCATTTATGTTTCTTATGTTTGTGTCTGTGTTTATGTTTTTTGTCCTTATCATCTTCTGAAGAATGTTTGTGTTTCTTGTGTTTACTTCGGTGTTTGTGTTTCTTTTTTTTGTGTCGGCTGTGCTTGTTCTGAGGTTGGTCTGCCTCTGACACTTCCCCATTTTCCTCATTCACACTTTTCTCGGATACCTCAGCATCCTCAACCCTGCAAAAAAAAAAAGAGATCAGTACTATAAACTCACTGTAGTCCTTTATCTCATGTTAAGTAGACAGCCTTTTATCACAGAAACTAACCGGCATTTATTCACCTGCCTTTGGGAGAATTAAAAATGTACCACTCATTTAAGTGAGGTAAAACAGCAGATACACTTCCTCAGGAACAGACAGCTATGGCTGCAGAAAGAAATGGTACAGCAGGAACAGAAGCAAATGCACTGACAAAAACCAAATGTGTTGATGGAATCAATGCTTACGCCCTTACACTCAATACTGACCTATCTGTTAATAGCATACGGCAGTGCTGAATATTTATTTGTCAGTCCAGCACCATCTGTGTCACTTCCTGCTCCACTCCAATGCCTAACCCAAGCTGTGCCTTTTACAAGTATTTTCAAGTGGTCAAAAACAGTTGTGCTCCAAAGACCAAAATTTATTTCAAGGTATGATGCTGACCACCTTCTGAAACCTTCTTGCAAAATCTCTCACAGAGCTGACTACTTATCTTAGCTGTAATTTTCTCTTTTAAGTGTACAAACCTGTCAGAAAATCATGGAATGTTCTTACACATTTATATTATTTATGCAATACAGGGAACACTATTGAGGAACAGGATAAATTAAAGAAGTCTAATTTCAGAGCAGCTTTCTGATAGTATGCAACAGATTAGCAGCCTCAAAAAAATGTGGCAATCCTAACACTTGTAAAATGACATTGACCAAAACAGCTGAAAATAAGTCTACTGCAGGTTATTAAAATAATATATAGTGTTCCTTCTAAAAATAATATATTCAATCAACTATAATCTCTCCAAATAGTAGTTTCAAAAAATATAAAATTCAGTTACACATTCCCTTGTATTATATTCCATGGCCACTGAAACTGGCTAAGGAATAGGGGGTTTTTACAGAGTTTAGCAAATACCACCCAAGCTCCTTCAGAACATCAATTAAGTTACTGTCTGTGGTAATACAGACATTTGCCTTTTGAAATAATATTACAGGTGCCAGAGCTCACCTTTCTACGAAGTCACTCCATCTAAACTACTGTTTTGAAACTTACTAGTCATCACTTTAATAACTTAAACATAGTTCCTTGCTGTATACTAAGCCTCATTAGGTGAAAAGAAATCCCCCAAACATGACAGGAGCAGGGGGTGAACGTACAAAGAAACGTGGAAATTATCTTCTGAACTCTACTGGTTTCATGTGACAGTTGTTTCTGTATAGTACAATCAATAATCTGATCCATAAATGTACCAGAGACATTCTAAGCCGGACCTAAAGGACAGCACCTCATGACAAATTTGATTCCTGTCTTCCTAATGAAGGACAGGATCTCCAAGCAGTGCACATCTACTCTCTCCTGCTTAAGGCAAATTGTTATACTAGTAAATAAAGCTGACTTTTCTGCAAAGTACACTAAAATTATTTGCTAAAATCGTTAAAACTTTAGTGCTATGAGATGATGAACTTCCAAAAGTAACAAGCTAAAAATATAAAATATTCAGAGACTTAACTCAGAATGCTGCTTGTCTTTTATGTTTTTTATTACTACTTCTGCTTACTCAAGGCATACAGAGAGGTGCTTTTCTTAATTGCTACTTCCTGACACTCCACACCATTATAAGAGAATATCAGAACAAAAGAGGAAAAACTGGCTTAAAAAGAGCTAATTTTATCTTGAACGTGGCATAAAAAAAATTAAAAGAAAAAGTATTAAATGCAAAACTTCAACTTGGATTTGCAATCAGAGCAAGTCTATCTGTGACATAAGTGGGGAAATCTGACAAGGAGAATTTTAAGGAAATTACGTGCCTTTCAAAATTGCTTTTAGTTGGATCCAGGATCCTGTGTAAGTCCCCACTTAACACATTAAAGGCACTTCAAGCCATTATAAAAATATTAAAGACAATACAAATCACATCCTTTCAAGCTGTTCCAAGTAAGTCTTCCTTCTTTTGACAGCAGAAAGTGACACCAAAATCATTAAGGAAGTTATTTTGTTATTGTATGCATTTTGGAGTTATGTAATAACCTCATCTTAAATTCTGGAAAAGCCAGCTGGTAGCTAAGGTGCCAGATGAGACACATCACCCCAGCAGCATCTCAGGCCACGACAGGCTGCCAATACAACTGGCAGCTGTCTTTGTAACTCAACCATAAAATCAGGTTCATTAATATGCAAAAAATAGTTCAACTTTCTTCACGTACAGGGATACATTTATTTCAGGTCATTTCATTAAACTGAGGATAAACTTCTACTTCAGTTAAATGCTTCAGAGGTATAATGACATGGATGAAAAAATCTTTTAAGAATATTTTATAAGGTGATGAGACATGCCTACATGCCCAGGTGCTAATGGCTTTAAATAGAGAGGAACTGTGACATGAACTTGTTATAGCCCTACTTTTTCCTATTTTTGAATTCAAGAAGAATTACAGGAAGTTCATAAAGATGTGCAGTGATTTCACCCATCTTTTCCTTCTTACAGGGTTCCTATCATCAGCTTCTACCTTATTACTTAACTTTCTCTCTACAATATTAAACACTATTCTTCATGTGCATGTGTTTTACATGGCTCACATGCACTCCCACTGCTTTTCCTCACCTGCTTTCTACTCCCAGGATAAACAATAAAATCAAGCCTCAAATCATAACTCTTTAAGGAGAAAAAAAAACACAGAAAGCAGTTTATACGGCTAAAATATTAACGCAGTAAAGAGCAGCGACAGAGCAAAGAATTAGATCGCTAACTCCCAGCAGGATTTCCAGATGACTCTGCTCACGAGCCCCTGAGCGTGGACAAACCCAAAGCCCACGGCACTAACCGGGGTGCCTGGAAAACGCACGCCCGGGAGCCCCGCTCGGGCGGGGAGGCGGCAGCTCGATCTCCGCTTCCCAGCGGGAGCCGGGACTTGCCAGTCATTTCGAGGGCNCATGTCGAGGGCTGGAAGGAGGGGCTGGCGGCAACAAATCACTTTCTGCTTCCACCAGCACGGGCACTTTCCGTACCGCGAGAGCGGCCGGGGCCCGGGGGAAGGAGGGAGGAGGGTTCGCCGCAGGGCGGGCGGCGGCTCGGCGGCCCCAGGGCAGCCCCGCGGTACGCGCCGGCCCGGAG
>VXBQ01002574.1:0-12296 GCA_013400175.1 Phainopepla nitens
CACCACTAGTCCTGGCAATCCAGGGAGCTTGTTTTGCATCTCCCAGGAGATTCTCTCTCTGTCTTGCCTTTTCTCTGCTCACCACATGCCCCCTGCCCTTTTCGGAGGCTGGTATGGGGCGGTAGCTGGATCCCTCCTTACCAGCTTTAGTCACTTAGCTCAGTGACTCTGGCTAGGTCAGGTGAACTTTGCAGGAAAGGATGGAACTGGCATTAACAATAGTCTAATTTTCCTCTCTTTTTCCTCTTCTATTTGGGAAGTTTTATTTTTTTTTTTTTAATTTTACTTATTCATCCAGTTCTGAGCTTGTCAGTGTTTCCAGAGACTGCGATGGCTCTTTCAAAAGCCCTGTTTAACATGGCTCAGAACTGAGGAGCAGGCTGGCGTATTTATTGCACTCCCAAGCAGGAGGAAGCTCCTGCTCTGCTCTGGCAAGGTGTGAGGGGTAGCTGGGGGGTGACCATGTGCAGGCAAGTGGATCCTGCACTCCCTTCTTTGGTGGAAGCTCCCTCTCACGTGGAGTCACGGCTGGCACCTTCTGCAGCCAGAGAACTGCACCCTCTGCAGCTGCTGCTGTCCCAGTGCTGCCCCGACCCTGGCTGCCCCTCTGCCTCACTCTGTGTGACAGCAGGAGGCCACAGGTGTGAATGCACACCTCTTCCAGCCTGCCCCTCACTCCACGGCCCAGGCAGTGCACTGAAGGTTTAACTCATGCTTTTACGGCAAAGATGGGTCAGCTCCATACCCCTGTGGCTAAGATGTAGGTCAGTGAAACACAGACCTTTTTTTCTCCATTGCTGGGATGTCCCCAGAGCTTCCTCTCTGCTCAAGGACAACAGGCAAGCAAGGTGACTTCTGAGTGCAAAACCCAAAATCTGCTGAATAACCCCAGCCCAATCATGTGTCTGAGTCCATGACAGAGACTGGGCCATCCAGCCTCACTCTTGGGATGGCTACCCACTCATTTATTGGTCAAACACTGGCACAGGTTGCCCAGAGAGGTAGTGGGTGCCCCATCCCTGGAAACACTCAAGATCACTTTGGATGAGGCATTGAGCAACCTGATCTAATTCTCAATGCAGGGAGGTTGGACTAGGACTTGGCCTTTTAATGCTTCTTCCAATTCAAGTCTCCCTCTCAAACCAGTCTTTGTTTCTATCAAAATAGTCATAAAATTGCCCCAGACACAGGCCAGCTAGCCTTACTGCAATCATACAGATCCTTTGGGACCCATCAATCCTTTCTGCTCCTCCATCCACCTCCCCATTAACTGCTGGGGGTTTGCTTCGGATGGACATAAGAACAAATAGGGAGAACAAGAGCAAGATGCCTGCTTATGCCCTGGAGCAAGAAGAAATATCCTGGGGATACAAAGGAGAACAAGGAGGGGGGAAGGAGAAACCCCAGCTCATCACCCTGCTTTCACAGGGCAGGAAAACTTCTGCACCCAGGATAAGCAGTTTTAGGCACACTCCACCACTTCCCTCTGCCAAGTCCCAGGAAAGCTCAGCTATTAGCCAGACCAGCTCACCCCTAACAGTAGGATGGCTCAGCAGTGTTCACCATTGGGTTTTGAAAAGCACTGAGAATGTTTCAGCTAACAGGATTACCCCATAAATATTAATAAGCCAGGAGTGGAATGATACAGTTGCTCTCCGGAGAGAATGAGCCTCGGGTCCCTGCCGGGGCAGAGCTGTTCCCTGCAGAACGCGACTGCGGGTTCAGCCCTTTCACACGGTAAATTAACAGTGGCACTACAGCCTGAAAGCTGTGTCAACCGCTTCATTTAGCACAAGTGTTATGTTAACTAAAGGCCCTGTTCCGGAGGGGCCTTTGGCCTCACAGAAGCCTAATTTCCATGTAATTTACATTGGAGAGTTGGAGAGTGTCCCTCCTCTCTGTTACTTCCTCCAACCTATTACGTACCCAAAACCTGCCCTGAGATGCTCCAGCCAGCGGGCAGCAGTAGGGAAGGGGACTTGTAGGTCTGGAAAAGGAAGGGAACTGAAGCTCTTGATCCCTAACTGCTTGGATACTTCCCTGCCTAGAGCTTTCAAAACCTGTCCAGACAAAACACTATAAAATACACAATCAGGAAAGCTTCTTTCTTTACAGGGGGAGGGGTAGGGTGGAGTGCTTTTCATTCCCACTCGTGCACCCATGCAGGAGAGGGTGCAAACACGACAGCACTTTGTCCTGCACTGCCGGGGCACACCGGGACCCACTGCCAGGCACTGGGCAGGAGGCCCCCGCTGCAGAGCCAGCACTGGGAATGCTGATGAGATGGCACAGGGTTGCTGACTTTTACACCAGCTTCAAGGGTCTTTTTCACCCTGTCAAAATGCTCTCAAGGGGTCATATGTCAGAGTCTGCTTCACTGTGTCTTTATTAAGCTTCCTATTGAGCTGTGATTACTTGGCACCCATGAACCACACCAGTCTCATTCATCTTCCTCTCCCTCCTTGCAACCTGGCAGCAGGGAGAACACATTAGCAATCCATCCCTGTAGTCCTGGCATTACTTTTCTGCAGACCAGCCCATAGTTGCCAGGATAGCATAGCTCAGCCAAGAACAAGAGCTGTGTAAGCAACATTGCACCTTGGGCTTCCTCCTCCTCACAGAGATCTCTGCTGGGGTACATCCTAACAGCTTCCCTGCAGTCTGGGGCAGTTCTTTACCTGCAACAGGTCTGGTTTTCAGCAGCCACCCAATACCAGTTCATGAAAATTGAAGGGGACACCAAATGCAGTTTGTAAGGTGTGATATTAGCAGGTCACTCCAGCTGGCTCACCTTTGCCCCACAGGCACCTGGAACTACTTGACCTGGATGAAGCAGCAGACTGAACGCTCTGTCTTATGCAATGCACTTCCACTTGTGACTCTGTGAAGTGGGACACTTGAGAGCTGGCCACTTTGAAGAGGTCAAGAATATGTGGGTGGCTGCAAAGTGTGAACATCTCAAAACTGGGTCTCTTCTTGAAATTCGGCATGCCAGGATTAAAATTCCAGCCCCTGAAACAAACTAGGGGCATGACCCTCATTGTTCCTCTTCCTAAAAGGAAGAAAAGCTGTTTCTGGCATAGGGGACTGTGTGGTATGCCAACAGGAGCAAAAGGCTTTATCCTGCTGCCCAGCTTCCAGGGCCAAGAGAAGCCTCTCCAAGACAGTGATGGTCAGATGGGCAAACAAATGTTTATGGCTCCCACTGGGCCAGCCCTCAAACTCTCTTTCTCTAGCAAAACCCTTACTTGCAAGTGACCAGGATATAGCAGACAATCCTGTCTAAATACTACTAGCAGAGATTTCAAAGGATGGCCCTGGATTCAAGTAATCTTTTTCTGCTTTGTGAGGTGACGCAGGTAAGCCTGATGAAAGCAGCACACACAGAGTGATGGGCAGGAAAAGGACAGCAAGAGGCTGCAAACACACAGCTGTGCTATCACTGTGGGTTCAGAGCCCTGCTCTACATATGGGAACAATAAGAAACAATTACACACATCTGGGCTCCTGCCCTTTAAAATCATAATTTAGATTAATAGACTTTGAGTATATTGAGCTGGAGGAGGCTGCTTGAGGTTCAGAATAGCAGCTGCATGCAGACTGCTGAAATATTAAACTTTCATCATCTGAAGCTTTTTCATAGCATTTTGGATCTCTTATTAATGTTAACAAAATGCATCAGGAGTGCTTTAAATTCTGGCCACACTTTCTGGCTTAATTCCAGAAGCCAAAAATCTTTTTTTTTATGCTGAAACTTGCTGATAGCATTGAAGAAAATGTTTAGCCACAGAATAAAGAGACTGAAAACCTAATTTGCCTCTAAACCTTTTCACTAGGAGCAAGGGGAGAGACAAACAGCTCATTTTCCACTTGACACAGATGCACCTTGACACTAAAAGTTCTTGGAAATCACCTAAAATAGGGGAAAACAAGTCAGGCATCTGAAAGGATAAGCAGCTGCCACTTTCAGGGGCACACAATGTAGAGCTCAGCCAGGTAGCATGCAGCAATAAGGCAACCACATCAGCATCACTCAAAACAGAGATCCAAAGAAATGTGATATTGAATTTAAGAAAATCTTTCTGACCAGGCTAAAAGCCCCAAAGGGTCTTTGCCATAGGCATGTCTCCTACAAAAAACTTACAGTTAGTGACAAAAAGTTATCAAGAGACCTTTACTTTCCACTGCCTCTACAGAAGCCAACAGCTGACAGAGAAAGGAAGACAAATTTTAGAAAAAAGTCCTCCAGGTGCAAGACGCATATCTGACACCTGTGTTTGCAAAATAATTTTTCAAGATCAGGCAGAAGCTCCTAATAGTTTGGACCAGGGTGTTCATTTTCCCCACTCGGCCATGAATATTGTCCCTGCTCCTGCAGGGCTCATGTCCCAGCCTCTCACACCACAGCACAGGGAAGCAGCTCCAGTGACACCAGAGAAGTCCTTTGTGTGCACATCAGTGTGCTCCCACCCCACCTGTGTCTGTCATCTGAGCCCCTGACACCCTGACGTGCCCTGTGACCTGCAGGACCCATCAAACCTGCAGGACACGAACCCTGTTTGTACAAATTTTAAACAGCCCTCAAGACATCTTTGCCTACCCTGAGTGAACAAGACGTAAATATCAGGATGCATGTTCAACAACAGAGAAGGACTGGGGAGCAAATTCTCTTGGCCATCTGTGAGTAACAAAAGCCCAGTGCAAAGCCCTGGTTGTACCTGCCCCAATAGAGGCAGTCTCATCCCTGTCACGAACAAATTGCAGTCATCCAGGAGTACCTTACCCACAAACGTAGCTCAGCTTGGTTTTGGTCATTTTCAGTGGGCACACAAAGAATTAATGAGCTCTCAGCTCCTCTGTTTTAATTGCAACTGACCTCCCTTGCCTTCTCCAGATTTCTAGCCCAGTTGGTAAAAAAAAATACCATCAGTTCTCCCTGGATGAAAACTGTGACAGCCTCAGAGACCAAGTGAGAGCCATAAGCCATGCTCTGAGCTGTGGTCAGATTGAGGAAGGTGCTGGTGTGACTGCCTGGGCTCCTGGCCTGTATTTCAGGAAGACACAAGCCTGTACCAAACCCAGAGCCAGAGGAGGTGATTATCTTGCCTGCACCAAAGCACAGGAGCAGGTTTGGGCCAAAACAAGTCCAGGCTTTTCAGACACAGGTAATTTTTGGTAAGTCATCCCTTCCTTCTGTTTGGTGGCTGTGCTCAGGAGCAGAGCCTAGGCTGGTGACAGCATCTCTCAGCCAAACCTGGTTTGAGGTGCTGGGCTTTCTGCTGTGAATGAACGAACTCATAACACATCACAGATGCAAAGTAACAGCTAGGAATCAGAGAAAAAGCTGAGTTGGGAGGGACCTTCAAGGATCATGTGCCCAACACACCTGACCCTGCACAGCACTGTCCCCAGGAGTCCCACCATGTGCCTGAGAGCATTGTCCAAACACCCCTGGTCTCTGTGCTCCAAGGAGGTTGGGGGTGCTCTTCCAGCACGCCAGAGGTACCATCTGGGGCAAAGTGCTGGTCTCCAGGAAGGCACCAGCCCTGCCCTCCCCAGCCCAGCACCAAGGCACTGTTGATGCATAGGCAGCGCCACTCCTGACCTTTGGCCTGCCTGCCTGCATGGAAACAAAGCTCTGCTCCTCATCCCGGCACCCTCTGCCCACCTCTTTCAGTAGTGCTGCCTTTTTGCAGTTTAAATGTTCCTTTTTAGAGTGCCTTTTATTTCCAGCTTGGAGAGCGGAGGGACGAGAGATGGGATAGGGATGCTGAAGTAGTAATTTACATAATCTGATTAACAGAGGATTATCCAATGGCTGCTGAACAGCCTTAGTGTGCTTGAGCTAAAAACCTTACTATTCATTGCTCTCACCACCCTGCAGGGCAGCTGCACCTGCAGCACCAGCTAATACTCTCCTGGGGACTTCAGGGAAGGAGAAAAGCAGGGGCATATTTTTATTATTATCTGGGGGAGGGTTGAGGAGCTGCAGCTCCTTGTGTGTAGCCCCTAATTGATCTGTCTGCATTAGTCACTAGGAAGATGAAATGAGAGCTGAGCCAGTTGGCATTATCAGGAACAGCCATCACCTTTGAAAAGGATCAGCTTGTGTGGCTCCTCCCAGGCTCCCTGTGGCCAATTCAGTGGGGCCCATCCTGACCTGCCATGAAAGGAGCTGGCAGGAAGGGTCATGCACATGCAAGGACCTAGAGCACAACTTCCCCCGTGCCTCCCTCAGCTGGGAGCAAACCAGGCCCAGCCCCTGCTCTAGGACCTCTAGGATCATCAAGCCCAGCCATTAACTGCCAGGTCCACCATAAAACATGTCCCTAAGTGCCTAATTTACATGTTTTTATATCCCTCCAGGGATGGTGATTCCACCATTTCCCTTGGCAGCCTGTTCCAGTGCTTGACAAAGCTCTCAGAGGAGAAATTTTTCCTGGTATCCAATCTAAATCTCCCCTGGCACAACTTAAGGCTGTTTCATCTTGTCCTCACCTGGGAGAGGAGATCAACTCACATTGCTATGAACTCCTTCCAGGTAATGGAAAGAAAAATAAGGTACTCCCACCCCAAGCCTCCTTTTCTCCAGGCTAAATGACTCCAGTTCTCGTAGTGAAAAGCAACAAACTCTCCTGGAACAACTCAGCAGGCAGGCTGAAAAAAAGCAACCTGAAAGGACAGATAAATGCAATAGCTCCTTGAATACACTACAAAACTCAGCACCACAAAAGGGTATCCACTGGGGCTGAGTCCAGCTCTCCCAGAAGGAATGGGAGATGGGTGAAATTCAGGTCCTGGCAAAACAAGATGCTTTCAACATCTGCTGGTTTAAACAGAAGCAGGTCTGTGCCCCAAGGATCCACCCATGATGAAGGATTGAAACTCCAAACTGAGAAACATGTGGACTCTAGAATGGAAGAACTGGGGACACAGAGATCTTCAGCTCAGGAGAAAACACAGATAGTGTGGTTCCCTCCCATACACATTCACATCAAAACCAGGAAAAGAGGAAGAATTTTGGGGTTTTTTTCCCTCCATTTTACAAAGGCACATCTGCAAGGCAGTCAACTATAAAGGCTTTAGAACATTCCAAGGATACTAAAACTGGACTTCCTAGAAGAAAAGAGACACTACCAAATTTAATCTCCTCCACTCCTCCACCCCTCCAGTAGAAATGCGGCAATATAATCACCCAAGATTAATTGTGAGTCTTTGTTTCCAGGAACACACTCCATCCTCACAGCAAGGTCTGGAGATGCTTTACATAATCACTCATGACTCAGACTGCTGTATTTGTCTCTGAAGGCCTGCCTGACAGCTGCCATTCACAGACACCACCAAAACAGATTTACAGCTCAGTGTGTCTTCCTTACTCCTACCCACAGTGTGAATGAACAATGGAACACGGTGGTCTAATAAAACAGGGAGGTTGCAGAGTGGTGAAGTCATCCTGCCTGTTTGCTCATCCAAATTTTCCTCCTCTTCTTAATCAAGTAGGGAAAATGCTTCTGACTTCAGGGTAAAAAACACAAGAGCAAAGGCTGAGAAGCAGCCACCAGGGGACACATTGTGTATGCACAGCCATCACCACTGCGTAGGTTGTTCTTTCTCAAGGAGCTGTGACACAGAGAAATGTCCTTTCACTGTTCAGCCCTCAGTGCTGCCTGGAAACAATGACCCCTGCCAGCTGCTGGCTGACCTGCCAGGCTGGACAGCAATTGCTCCTGTGGGATGTCCAACAAAATGTCCAAGATATCCATGGCAGGGGTATCTTCATGCTCCTCTCTGTGTCGCCAAGATATTTCCATGCTTTGGTGTAATTAATTAGCTCCTTTGGGTTTAGGAGTTAAGTAGTATCTACAGAAAGGGGTAACACTGCATCCTGGGGTACACAAGCTCTCCTGCTTTGAGAAAGATAATCTCTGCTGCTAAACTAATCCTTCCTGCTGGCATCTTCCCAGGTGTCAAGAGGAACGAGGAACCAACAGGAACCCCACTAGAATTTCTCTGTGCCACGTGCTGTGGGAAACTTGTTGGGTTTTTTTTATTATTCTTATTTTTCTGTATAGCTGTAGCTCTATGAGGCCTCCTTACATCTCATGATTGTTGAATCCAGACCCTTGTCTCCTGATCAGAAAAGCATTCAAAATGGCAAGACCCAAAATAGATGTGAAAGGAACATGTATGTGCTGGTGGGTAAAAGTAAGGCCCCTTCTTCATTTGGTCTTGTTAGTTCAGTACAGGAATTGAAGTGCTAGGACCTGGTGCAGATCATCTGGCATCTCATGGTGTCCCAGGAAAGGAGAACATTTGCACAGATCACAGAGACAGCAGAGACAAGAGCAGCATCTGTTTACTCCATCGTGTGTTCCCAGAGAGGGACTTTTGTATATATTCCCCAGAGGCTCAGCAGCCAGAAGGAAAACATTTCCTCACAGTTGATATTACCTTTTTTTCCATGCTTCTGTATCCGGAAATAGCAGCAGAGCTATTTAGCTGCCATCCATTCCCCAGGCACACAAACTTGACCCACATGAGGCACAGAAAATACACAGACAGCACAAACAGAATGAAAGAAAAGAACCCTTCTCCTGAGCAACGGGCACGTTTCTCACGATAAATCTTCAACATACAAATAGCAGAATCTCCTCCCCAGCAGGAGGCAAATAGCAGAATCTCCTCATAACCCCAGACAGCAGGCAAAGTTATGGAGCAAAGATCATGCCAGGGAAACACGTTCAAATGTCAGGGTCTAGGTCTGCCCACAGTGGTGGGAGGGAGGGATGAATCCTGAGAGGAGGTTGTGCTGCTCCAGCATTAGGTGTCAGATTAAACACTGACTGTTCTCAAAAAGGTGCAACAAACCAGGGGCTCTTCCCTTTCTCCCTTGCCCAGCCCTGCCCCCGGGCCCCTCCCGGCTGCCTCGGGCTCCCTGTGCAGCTGAACAACTGTTTGGGAACACAGGACAGCTCAGCTCTGGGGCCCTGCGTTATTTATGAGTTTGGAAATCAGAGCCGTTCGGTTCGCTGCCAGTAAATGGCAGTGATTGGAAGGAGGCGGGGGCAGGCTTGTGTGCAGCTCTTCATCCTCTATTCCCGATGAAAAGAGAATCACTCCAGCTAACTGGCCCATGGAGATAAGGATTTCAGACAATCTGCATTAGCCTGATAAGCCAGGTTTGCATTTCATAAAGATTGTTTGTTAAGAACCTCGGTAAAATAAAATACAGTCAGAAGGGCTTATCAGCACAACTCATTTCCACTCGCACCACTCTGCCTGTCAGCGCTGACATTTCCCCCCCCCTATAAATTAAGGTCCCTTCTTGTGTCCCTGGTCTCTGGAATGGAACATGGATCAGGGAGCAGTGGAGGATGGCTGAAGAGGACAAGGAAGAATATCTGAATATCCTGAGCCCTTCCAGCTGTGACTGGTCACTGCTAGAGCCATGGTCCTGATCCACAGTGCCTGGGAGGGCAGAAGTGCCCACCTGGTCAGTGGTTTGGATTTGCCCTTTCCAGTGCAAACCAGAGCAGCTGGGCTGGCTTTCCCTCTTTGCACCAACGAAAGATCAGAATAGGAGAAAGGATTTTATACACATTTCCCTCTAGTTCATGTTTTCCCAATTCCTCACATAAAAAATCCACAGCCCCGAACGTCTGAAGTTATGGACTCCCAAGCCTCTGTCAATTTTCCGTCTTCCCTCTTCAAACAGGCCATAGCCAGGCATTTTGCTATAAAATAGCCTTGGTGAATCACAGAAAACTATTATAACACCCTCTGGTGCTCACCCTTTCCCTCTCTTTTTTTCCCAGCACCTGGAGTGTTTGCAGGGAGCACACCAAGGCCATTATGTTTGGACAGTGTTGCCTTTCCAGGAGGTGGATGCCCATTTCTGCACTGTGGGCATTATTCAGGTTATCATACTAATTCAGATTCAGAAAATCCTTTTCCAGTCCCCTTTGGATAAAGACTTCCAGAGAAAGGCAGCCACACACAAACAATTAACAAACACAAGGCCTTCCATGGTTTGACAGCCAGCACAATTACAAAGTCACTTATTCTGTATCATCTGTTGTTTCTAGCTGCCATTGGCGCACACACTTTCATTAGAGTTTTTTGGCAGAATGACCTTAGCAAGGCAGAAAGCATCCTGGTAGGGCTTTGCATTTCTACCTTAGTCTTTGCTAATGCTGTGGAGTAACACAACAATTAGTGCCACAGGTAAGGATGACTGTCTCTCACACCTTTTAAGGACTCCAACCCTCAGCATGAGCACTGATGTCCATCATAGAAGTTGCATTAGCCCCATTTCAAACAGATTCCTCCTTTTCAGACCCATTTGTAGGTGAAATCTTGGCTTGTGTGGCCACAGTGGCAAAGCCTCTTTTATCATTTCAGTGGAGGTTCTCAGGAAACTTCCTTGCCTCAAAAAGTGAGATGGGAGATGCTGCAGCCTGGTCCCCACTCTGGCTAAAATCCAAAGTACCCATCTCCAGCCTTCAACCAGCCTGCTAGACGAGACATTCATGAGGACTGGATAACAACCAAAGTGTTTCTGAAAGGATATTGGGAGGGATTGGAAGATCTGGTGGTCAAAGAAAGAACAGGTAGCAATATTTTCTGGGTCTTTCCTTGTTTTGTTCACAGGAGATATTGTGGACCTTTACTCAGAGGTTAGAACTCCTCCACTGTGCTGCAGGGAAAGGTTTCTGAAGGGCTGAGGGGCAGCAGATTAATTGGCTGACTTCATTAGCTGCTTGCAGCAAAGTGTCTGTAAAAGACAGCAAAGAAGAGGCTAATGATGGTCTCAGCACACTGACCTCAGCAACAGTTTTATCTCAGCAAGAAAGAACAGGCACTTTTTCTGATCAAACACCAAATGCATTACAGAGGTATTATTAACCCAGAGAAGTGGCTGCAGCAAACAGCCAAGGGCTAAAGGCATCAGCAGAGCAGGAAAGTTATTACAGGTGGCTAGAGGCAGCACATGGAGGGAGTTTGATAGAGTTGGGTGCCTAACTCCTTCACTGTTTGTGTTCCTGTGCTTGTGGGTATGTTGGAGATATGGGGATTGAGCTTACCATTAACAAATTTGTAGATGTCACCAGGCAGGGTGGGAGTGTGGATCTGCTGGAGGGCAGGGGGGCTCTGCAGAGGGGTCTGCACAGGCTGCACCCATGGGAGAGGCCAGTGGGGTGAGGTACAACCAGGGGAAGGGCTGGGTCCTGCCCTCGGCTCACAGCAACCCCCTGCAGCTCCAGGCTGGGGGAACAGTGGCTGGAAAGCTGGGACAGGCCCTGNGGGGACCTTGTGGCTCTGCACAACTCCCTGACAGCAGGGGACAGGGGGCTCGGGCTCTGCTCCCATGGAACAGGGACAGGAGGAGGGGGAACAGCCTCAAGCAGTGCCAGGGGAGGTTTAGTTGGACATCAGGAAGAATTTCCTCACAGAATGGGTGACTGGACATTGGAATGGGATGCCCAGGGAGACTGCAGAGTCACTGCCCCTGGAAGTGTTTAAGGAAAGGCTGGACATGGCACTCAGTGCTCTGCTCTTGCTGACAGAGTAAAGATCAGCCACAGCTTGGACTCAATGATCCCAGAGGTCTTTCCCAACCTCCCTGACTGTTTTACACATATTTATGAGGATCACAGAGCAAAACAACACCACCCAAGAACACCTCCAAGCCAGGCCAAAAGCCATACCGACATCCCTTTCCCTGTCTGTGCTGGGACTGAGTCACAGAGTCACTGAGTCACACTTTTCTTCCCGAGCACAAGCAGGGACACCTCGTTTTGGAGGACTAGAGGCTACATTGCACTGCTGCAGAGGATGTCAGATCCTGGGGCTGAGAAGGCATGCTCCAAGGAAAAAACACCTCATTTTGTTCCAAATAATGCAGGAGAACCTCCTGCATTGCTTACCTGGGGTACAGGGGTATAATCTGCTGACCTCTCACGCCCACAGAGGGATGGGGAGGAGAATCAGGGGGAAAAAAAGCCTGTAAAACTCATGAGTTGAGGTAAGAACATCAATAACTGAAAACAAAGTAAAATACTAACAAGTCTGATAACAACAACAACCATAATATTAGTAATATTAGTAACAATAATGAAAGAGAGCAAACCCCAAAAGAAAGTGGACAGCACAGATTGATGCCCATCCCAGCCCCCAGCAGTGATCACCCCTCCCAGCCAACTCCCCTCAGTTTATACCCAGAGCATGATGTTCTCTGAAACCCTTGGATTGTTCAGCTCACCTGCTCCAATGGCTTCTTGTGCACCTGCCCACTG
>VXBQ01002603.1:1144-20064 GCA_013400175.1 Phainopepla nitens
GATTTAAATCCAGTTTCTGGATTGAGAAGTGTCAGGTTAAATGCAGAAGTGGATTTAAATCCAGTTTCTGGATTGAGAAGTGTCAGGTTAAATGCAGAAGTAGATTTAAATCCAGTTTCTGGATTGAGAAGTGTCAGGTTAAATGCAGAAGTGGATTTAAATCCAGTTTCTGGATTGAGAAGTGTCAGGTTAAATGCAGAAGTAGATTTAAATCCAGTTTCTGGATTGAGAAGTGTCAGGTTAAATGCAGAAGTGGATTTAAATCCAGTTTCTGGATTGAGAAGTGTCAGGTTAAATGCAGAAGTAGATTTAAATCCAGTTTCTGGATTGAGAAGTGTCAGGTTAAATGCAGAAGTGGATTTAAATCCAGTTTCTGGATTGAGAAGTGTCAGGTTAAATGCAGAAGTAGATTTAAATCCAGTTTCTGGATTGAGAAGTGTCAGGTTAAATGCAGAAGTGGATTTAAATCCAGTTTCTGGATTGAGAAGTGTCAGGTTAAATGCAGAAGTAGATTTAAATCCAGTTTCTGGATTGAGAAGTGTCAGGTTAAATGCAGAAGTGGATTTAAATCCAGTTTCTGGATTGAGAAGTGTCAGGTTAAATGCAGAAGTAGATTTAAATCCAGTTTCTGGATTGAGAAGTGTCAGGTTAAATGCAGAAGTGGATTTAAATCCAGTTTCTGGATTGAGAAGTGTCAGGTTAAATGCAGAAGTAGATTTAAATCCAGTTTCTGGATTCAGCAATGTCAGGTTAAATGCAGAAGTGGATTTAAATCCAGTTTCTGCATTCAGCAATGTCAGGTTAAATGCAGAAGTGGATTTAAATCCAGTTTCTGCATTGAGGAGTGTCAGGGCTGGTGGGATCCATCCCTGAAAATCCCCTGGAAGGGGCAAGTTCCCAGTGTGGTAATTCCCAGCTGGTTTGCAGGAAGGAAGGATTCTGGTGTGGGTAGGCAGAGAGTGGGACTGTCCTGCTCAGGTCACCAAAATTCCAGTGTTACTTTATATTATAAATAATATAATATTATCCAGTATTATCCAGTTATTATCTCATGCCTGGGAGTGCTCAGGGAGCTCCCAGTGCTGCCAGCACATGGTGAGAGCCCAGCCCTGGAACTTCTCCTGGCTGGGATAAGGGTGATTGTGTCCTTCAGCATTCCTGGGGTGGGAAACACAGCCTGGCTGCAGGCAGAGCCTCCTGAACTCTCCTGCAGCAGGGATGGGGCCAGGGGCTGCTTTCCAGAGGGCATTCCAAAGGGAAAGCTTTGCAGCTGAGCATTTTGGGGTGATGGGTGCAAAAAACAGAGCAAGGAACATCACAGGAGCTTCAGCGTGGACAGCAGCTGCAGAGGAGCTCCAGAGCTCCTTCCAGGCTCAGGCATGGCCATGATCTCCACAGAATCATCACAGGATGGTTTGGATTGGAAAGGATCTTAAATCCCATCCCATCCCACCCCCTGCCATGGCAGGGACACCTCCCACTGTCCCAGGCTGCTCCAATCCCATCCAGCCTGGCCTTGGGCACTGCCAGGGATCCAGGGGCGCCACAGCTGCTCTGGGAATTCCATCCCAGCCCCTCCCCAGGAATTCTGTCGCTGCTGAGTCCGCAGCCACACATTGACTCATGAACTCAGAAGGCTTGGGGAGCTAGAAAAAGCTTTATTGAGAAAGAGCTGTCGTGTTACATAGAGAGGGTTGTAAAGATGAACATAATTCGTCCACGAGAATAGGCAAATAACTGATGGGTGAGAGGAAGAAAACAATTCTCTGAAAGAGAAACACCACGGAGCTCAGGTAGAACTGGACACAAACTGCAGGTACAAATCTTTGTTAACTTTGTTTTACAGTCCTTGGGAAGTTTTCCCACAGAGCACAGTCTGACAGAAGTTGCCTTTCTCAGGCCTCTGCAAACCCCCCCAGGCCAAGCCTGGGAAGAGCTGCAGGCCTCTCAGGCTTTCTCAGCCTGCCTGCAACCACAGAATTCCTTCCCAATATCCCATCCATCCCTGCCCTCTGGCACTGGGAAGCCATTCCCTGTGTCCTGTCCCTCCATGCGTTGTCCCCAGCCCCTCTCCAGATCTCCTGGAGCCCCTCAAGGCCCTGCCAGGGGCTCTGAGCTCTCCCTGGAGCCTTCTCCTCTCCAGGTGAGCACCCCCAGCTCTCCCAGCTTGTATTTTCCCAATCCAAGCTGTATTTCAGAGCTCTCCAGGCTTTTTGCAGCCTGTCACCACTGCAGTGGAATGGCTCCATGCCCAGGTGAATCCTTTTCCAGGTCAGCTCCCACACACACTGACCGAGCACAGGGACTCCTGGTCCTGCTCCAGTCCCTCAGTGGTTTCAGTGGTACAGCAGACAGCAGGCTCTGCTTTCCAAGGAAACTCCTCCCCACTTGGAATTGAGTGCAGCAGACCCGAAGTACTGCCTTGGTGGGAAATGAAAATTCCCTTTTTCCTTGCTCCCCATATTCCCCATGGCTTGAAACACAAACACAATGGGATGCTCCTCGTTTTAAATGGGTTTTGCATCGTTCAGGTTGGTCCCAGGCAGTAAAATGGGAGAGGTTTGCTGTGAAAAGGAAATGCTTCCACCTAAATCTCTTTAAAAAGTGGGTAAATTATAGGCTTTAAACTTTTCAGTCTGATGTGTAAATAAATGGCTTAACTCTTGGATTGCTCCTATGGAAGTGAGAGGATCTGGCCTGCTACCTACATGGCTAAGTAGGGACTTGTGTGCTTATCTCTATTATTTCTATTTCTAATTCCTATTTCTTTATATTATTTATATATTATTGTGTATTAGTATATTATATATTATTTATAATTTTATATTATTAATGTGGATGTTTATTATTTTTATTCTTTCTATTTAATGTATGAAGGTGTTACTAGGCTCTGTCACAGGGTCTACCAGTGCTCACATTTACATTTGAGTGGCTGTGCCTGGGAAATTCCACATTTTATCCAAATGTTGTTACCTTTCCAGCCAAGGACAATACTTCTTTTCAACGGGCTTCCAGAGAAAATGTCCTCAACTTCATTTTTAACCATTACAGAGCAGGAAATTCATCCAAGGGAGACATTGGACATTGCTGGATGCTGTTCCTAATGGAAAGATATTCTTCTTTTCCCTCTTTTTTCCCCTTTTTTCTCCTTTTTTTCCCAACCTGCCATTATAAAAGTGGTCCATTTTCCCCTGCAGACATCAGGCATCCAGAAGAACTCTCCCTTTTGAGGAAACCCCGAGATCCATCAAAGAAAAAAAAGAAGAAGTTGGACGATCAATGTGAAGACGACACCTTCGAGCTGGAGGGGCCGCTGATCACGCCGGGGTCGGGTGAGCTGGGGAAAAAAAATGGGAGCAGGGTTAAAACTGGCACAGCTACGTGGGGCTGATGGAATTTCTTGAGGTCTGTGCAAGAAACAGACCCCAAATCTGTGGCACAAGTCCTGGCAGGCTGCAGCACTCGGTCGCACGGATGCATGTCTGGAGCTGGAGCTGTCACGCATTCCCGGGAGCAGAGCAACCCCAGGCTTCACAGAACAATCCAGAGCCCAAGTGGGGCCACTTGAGCTCTCAGATTGTGTTGCTGAGAGCTTTTCTTACCCTGCTAAGAAAGGAGTTAGATGGAAAATCATTCCTCAAGTCACATTCCTGGCATGGTTTAGGCTGTGCCATATTCTACTCCGTATTTACAGCCCAACAAGGGCAGTGTTTCATTAATTGCTTTAGTGTTGCCTTACCTGAATGGTGTAGCTGTGGATTGTGATGCTAAATAAATCCTTTTATTGTTTGGGGGTGGTTGGCCAGTCTGGATTCCAGATCCAGAGCAGGATTGGGAATTTCTGGTGGAATAACATCCCTGATGAAGTAACATCCCACAGGCAGCAAATCCATGCAGGTGTTTGCAAGCAGAGAGGGTTTTTCAGTTTTTTTCCATGGAAGTCTGGTGTCTGAAGGCAAATGGCAGGAATTTAAACCATAATTTTGGCCAAGTGGGAGCACTTTATCCCAAATGGATTTGTGGAGAAAGCCACAGTAGTGAGCAGGAGAGACGTGTCTGGCTGCCAGAGCTCTTGGGTTTAAAGCCAGCAATCCAAGGGCAGCAGGGCAGCTTTAATTAAAAAAAAAAAAAAACTACCTTGGAATTGTAAAGTTGTATTAATTGATGTTAAATCAGCTGCAGGGAAGGTCATGGAGCATGGTTAATGCCAGTGGTGGCACAGGGCTTGCAGAAAGGAAGGTTTTGGCTGTGCAGGGTGATGTGTACCACGAGTCTGGAACAAGGGAAAATAATCCTTTTGCTCTGATCCCACTCCTTCTCCTCTCAGCTACTTAAAAATATTTCTGTGCTTGTCCTCTCCCACTCCTGGCTCAGAGAATTCGGGCAAGGCTCCAGTCAATTTTCATTTCCATTTGGCATTTTCATCTTGAAAGTCCATTCTAAGCCTTTCCAACAGCCAGTGTTCACAGAGAGCATCTCTGTTAGATTAATAGGAAAGACTTGGCCTCCTTTGGGGGAAATGTATGCAAGAGCTGGGGTTTATTTTAATTATTTATGGCTCTTCCAGTGAGTCACTTGGCTGGCTTTGCTCTCCTTGTGAATGAAATCACTCACAGCAGGTTGAATTCCTGCCTGTTCAGGTGCCATTCGATAAAAGTCGTGGGTTTCATCTGAATTAATCATTTCTAGCGTTGTTCCAACATCACTTTGTGTGCTGAAAGCTTCTGGAAAACTAATTAATAATTCAGGAGGTGCTGATTTCAGTGTCTTAGGAGTGTTTTGTCACTGAGCACCCCAAACCTGGCAGTGAAAGCATTTTAAATCCCAGTGGGCAGGGTTGTCAATACACCCACAGGATGTGTTGCCCAACACTTTCCATTAGAAGACCTGTAGTCACTTGTTTATATAAATTAGCCAAATTTGTAGCTATTTCTGCTGGAACTTTCCATGACACTACCTGCCTGGGGCAAATAATTTTTAAGGGAAGCTTCTTTTGAGATGTTGCAGGTGTTTGGAGAAAGAGGTGAGGAGAACAGTGCAGGGGAAGATTTGCTCTGATAGAGCAGATGCTCAGTCAAGGAATGTGGGGGATATTCATGGAAAAAATTGCCCGAAATTTGAGGTAAAAGGTGGGATTTTTTTTGTTGGTCCAGTTGATGCTCAGCCTTGTGTGCTCGAGCCATGTGAAGGCTGAAGCTGCAGTGAGGGTGGATGAGGGAGGAGGGGAGAGCTCTTTTGGGAAGTGGTTTCTGGTTGTTTTTGTTGGAGTTCTCTGCTCCATTGCTGTAACAATCCATGGGGAGAGCACCTTTCTGCTGCTTTTACAACCACAGAATCACAGGATAGCTCTAGTTGGGGAAGGGACCTTGGGGACTGTGGAGTCCCAGCTCCCAAAGTGCAAGTACCTGGTCTAAAACCTGGAAATCATCCCTTTTCCTTGCAAATGAATATGGATTTTTCCATCTCTTGACTATTCCTGCTGCTTCTTTTGCTCATGCCTGGTTTGCTGGATCTGTCTTGGTGACAGGTCCCCAAATGATTCATCCAGACTGGGATACCAGCAAAAGAAGCAGGAGCATTAAAAGCATCCTTGTTTGGTGGTTTTCACTTACATTTTACACCCTGCCAGGCAGTTTAGAATCAGCTTTGTAATTATTTGGATTTTCCTAGCCATGATGTTGGCTGTCACTGACATTGATGCTGCTGATTCACACCATTCTTCCTGCTCCTTGAGATGCCCATGATGAAAAATGAGGGCTCAGAAAGGTTTTTCCATTGGTTTGGTCTTGGACTTTTCCAGTCTGGCTCAGTTCTCTGTCATTCCTTGGCCATGAGGGTTTGGAGCAAGGAGCTGGAGCGTGGCCCAACGTGGTGGCACAAAAAGCCTTGTTTGTGGCATCTCAACTCTGTCACCATCCTCAACACCCTCAGCAGAGCTCTGGGAGGGAGAGCTTGGGTGCATTGAGTTGCAGGCTCGTGGTTTAGGAAGGACACAGCCCTTTGCCAAAAATCCAGTGTGCTGTTGGACCTTCTGGCTCTGCTGGGCAGATCTGTGCCCAGCAGGTGATGCTGGGCGAGCTCCTCGCCCGATGTGTGTGCAGTGGAATTCCTGGCATTAGGGGATGGTGGCTGATCCTCCCTCATTCTGGAAATCTGGATTTTATATAAAAATTCAGTGTCCCTGGGAGGTGAGGAGGAGTTGTTTCACTGGATGATTTGGGAAGGAAGGGACTTAAAAGGGACTTAAAGCACTTCTCATTCCTCCCCTGCCATGGGCAGGGACACCTTCCAGAGACCAGGTTGTCCAAGCCCCATCCAAGCTCTCCTGGGATGGGGCAGCCACAACCTCTCTGTTAAGCTCTCAGCTATTTTGAGCTATGAATACCGAGCTGGATTTGCTTTTGTTTTTCTCTTGAAATGAATAATTTTTAAATGTTTGGGTGTTTTTGTGTCTGCTTTGAGTCGGTACGAGCTGTGAAGCTTCCAAAGGCCTGGGAGTAACGTGTGCTTTGGGATCAGTTTGGCAGCACATCGCACCACTCAGCACATTAATCCTGAATTTGTGTGGCCACCTCAGCAAGCTTTTCCATCCAGGAATGCCACATTTCCATGCCTGGCTTCTCCTCATAACGTGAACAAAATAATGGGAAGTCACTTCAGCTGCTTTGCTGCCCACCAGCGCTGCTGCAAACGCTCCATTAGGGTGATTCAACCTCACCTGTGCTGTTCTGCCCTCTTCCAAAAATGCCCATTTTTGGCTTCTGTCCTTCTCCTGCTCTCCGGGTGACTTTCTCTCGCCTTCTCACTTCCCTCCTTTCTTTCCCTCTCTATAGGCACCGATATTCTTTACATCGGCCCCGTCAAAGGTGAGCTCCACCTCAATAGGACTTTTGCCCTCTGCCTCTGGTCTCTCTGGCTGCACCCTTAGTTTATTTTCCTGCTCCTCTAAAACTTTTGACTTCCAAAATCTTTAAGCAACAGGTAATACCGGTAAGTCGGGGGCCACTCATGTCCCAGGCACCACAGAAACTCAGGGGGCAGGAGCTTCCCAGTGTGGGACAGCTGAGTCTTTTCCCATCATTGGGGCTGGAATCAGTTTTCCATCAGTTCTGCTCTTGGAGAAGAGCCGAGACAGAGGAGAGGGACAGGTTTTCACGGGAGAACGAGCAGCGCAGCGGAAAGATGAAAAAGGGAAGGTTTTCCATTTTCCATCCGCCGGCTCCGGGTTTGCGCGGACGGACGGAGCCGGCGGGGCCGGGAGCAGGCAGGGCTTGGCCCCAGGCTAATTCCCGGCTTTTATTCCCCTCGCTGGTAGGAAATATCTATTCAAGCCCAGGACTCTATAGCAAAACGATGACGCCGACCTACGACGCCCACGACGGCAGCCCCCTGTCCCCCACGTCCGCCTGGTTCGGCGACAGCGCCCTGTCCGAGGGCAACCCGGGAATCCTGGCCGTGAGCCAGCCCGTCACCTCCCCGGAGTCCTTAGCCAAAATGTACAAGCCCCAGACGCTGCTCGATAAGGCCAAAATCAACCAAGGGTGAGTTCAGGGAGCCTGCAGGAGGATTTGGGGCTGATTTTTTTTTTAAATTGTGTTCTCGAGAGCGTCGTGGCGGCGACTGCGCCCGGAGCGTTCCGTGTGCGTTATCCCGTGTTGGCAATCCGCAGGTGGCTGGACTCGTCCCGATCCCTGATGGAGCAGGAGGTGAAAGAAAACGAGGCTTTGCTACTCCGGTTCAAGTACTACAGCTTTTTTGACCTGAATCCAAAGGTACCGCTCGCATTTTGAAATTTTGAACTCCTCGTTCCGCTTGGGTTTCGAAGTTTCCGTCCTTGGAAATTCGCCTGGAATTTCCTCCAGGCAAAGCATGCCTGGATCTCTAACGTGCTGTTGTGTTGGTAGATCTCCCAAAGAACGTGGAAGTTTGGAAATTGGTTGTGCAAGCATCAAACCCAGGATTTGTGTTCCTGTATACAGGGTTTTTAGGTGTTGCTAGAGGTGCTTAAAGAGTTCTTCAAGCCACTTCTTGTCAGTGGCAGAGGATTTTCAGTCTCCGATCGAAGTGTTGTGTTGAGATGAGAGATCACAGAATCCCAGAATAGTTTGGGGTGGCAGTGGGCCTTAAAGACATCTCATTCCAACCCCGTGGAACAGCTTCCAGTAGATGGGGTGGTTTGTGTTGGGCTGGGCTCCTGGTTTTCCGAGCATTCTGCGTTTCTGTGCCGCAGTACGACGCGATCAGGATCAACCAGCTGTACGAGCAGTCCAAGTGGGCAATCCTGCTGGAGGAGATCGAGTGCACAGAGGAGGAGATGATGATGTTTGCAGCACTGCAGGTGAGACACAGCCCCAGACGTCCCTGGCTTGGGTTAGACTTGGTTTTGTTTGCAGATTTCTCTGCTCACTAGTCTGGTAAATGAAATTATGGAATCCCGGAATGGTTTGGGTTGGAAGGAACCACAAAGCCCCTTTCACTGTCCCAGGGTGCTCCAGCTTGGCCTTGGACACTTCCAGGGATCCAGGGGCAGCCACAATTTCTCTGGGCAACCTGTGCCAGGGCTTTCCCACCCTCACAGCCGAGAGTTCCTTCCCAACATCCCATCTATACCACCCCTTAATCAGTTTAAAATCGTGTTTTAAGCCTCACCTTGTCTCTGATGGGAGCTTGGCTTTCTCATGCTGGTGGAAGTTGGATCATTTCCCATCTCCAGATCCTCACTTGAGTTTATGAGATAATTTAAATGTTTGCCACTGATTATCCCTCATGAAAAAGAACTTGACCTGCTTTCACCAAACATGTTTATATCTATCTCTTAACTTCTAGTTTTGTCCTTCTTAACTCATCCCATACAAACATGGGGTTACTGAACTGTGCCTTTCTGGCTGTCTGCCCCCAAACCAGCTGGGGATAATCTCTGGCTTTCCCAGAACTATTTATTTATCTGGTTTCTGAAATACTTAGTGTGATTTGGCATAAATGCTCCACCTGCTATTGACTTCCATGGGAAGGATGGCAGGCATTTGTTCCGTGTGGTCTGGCACACCTTGGAGCTGTAGGATGCAGAAATATTCCCCTCAGGAGCAGGGCTGCCTGCTCCAAGGGCCCCTCCCAGGAAAAAAGGAGAGGAATGCAGAAATATAATGACTCAGTTTACATCCAAGTGCTCCAGAGTGGGTTGGGCACGGTCCTTCCTGTGAGATTTTATGGATGTTTTGGTTTTCTGGGGTGAAAACAAATGCAAAGACATAAATCCTACAATGGTTTGGGTTGGAATGGGCTTTAAAGGTCATTTGTTCCACCCCCTGCCATGGGCAGGGACACTTCCACTGTCCCAGGTTGTTCCAGCCCCGTCCAACTTGGTCTTGGACACTTCCAGGGATGGGGGATCTTACAAATATCCATGAACACCTGGTAGGAGGCAGGAAAGGGGGTGGGCAGAGGTGCCCAGTGGCAGGAGCAGAGGGTGAGGACACAGCCTGGAACACGGGAGGGTCCCTCTGCACATCAGGAAGCATCTTCATGCCAGGAGGGTGATTGAGCACTGGCACAGTTTGCCCAGAGAGGCTGTGGAGTGTCCATCCCTGGAGTTACTGCAAAGCCAGGTGGATGTGGTGCTGGACAAGAGCTCCAGGTGGCCCTGCTGGAGCAGGGAGTGGGACCAGGTGACCTCCAGAGGTCCCTTCCAGCCTCAGCCCGGTGCAGAGAGCAGCTCTGCCCTGTGGGGTGCAGAGATCAATGCCTGGAGACTCCCTGGACTGCAGACATCCAAGATGATCATTCCTGAGGCAGCAAACCCTGCCCAGTATTTGGTGGGCTGTGCTCCTGGTTCCCACTCCGCTTCCCGAGCGTGGCTGGTGGCTGTGTCACGATGATCCCGTGGGATCCTGGGCTCACAGGAGCACCCAGCTGTGACCCTGGCCTTGCCTTCCAGTACCACATCAACAAGCTGTCCATCATGTCCTCGGAAAACCACCTGAACCACAGTGACAAGGACGTGGACGAGGTGGACGCCGCGCTCTCCGACCTGGAAATCACCTTGGAAGGTGGCAAGACGTCCACAATCCTGGTAAGGGCTGCAGGGAATTTTTTCCAGCCATCCAACCTCTTTTATTTCCTTTTTTTTTCTTTCTTCTAATTCCCATGAGGACGTTGCCCACACCCTAGTTATATTTTTTTTAAAATACAAGGGGTTTAGATACCAAGGGATAGTTCTGGAAAGAGGGAGACTCCAGGCAGCGTCTGGAAAAGTCTTGGAGGAGCCAGGATCCCACTGATCTCCCCCACTGCATCAAGACACCCTCCTGATGAAATAGTGGAAAAATAAATGGCAATTAAAATGTTTTTTGTCCTCACTACTGACTTTCCCAAATAACTGAGTTTTCCACATTGAGGTTCCTCTTCCACTGTTTCTAATTCACGTTTTACAGCACCTAAAGCAGCTGCTGGATTTTCAGAACTAATTTAGGCTTATGAAACCCTATTTTTATTAGACTGGATTTTAGCCTAGGTCTGTATTTCAGAGCTTTTGGGTTTTTTTTGCTCTTGATATGCTGTTTTAACACTGGTTTTCCACCAGGAAAAATATAAAGCCTGAAAATTAAAGTGCATTAAAAGGACTCAGTCCTGTCAGCCTTGGCCCAGCATAGCTTTTCCAAGCATTTTGCACATTGAAACCATCTCTTTCCAACCCTAAAATCTCAGAAATTTTCCACTTTTACACTTCATATAATTTTTAAGTGTTTATGACAGGTCTTTTTGAAGCTACATCCATCCTTAGACGCTTTATTGGCATTAACAACAGCAGAGCTTTGCAGGATAAACCAGAAATAACAACAAATTTTTATCACCAAGACATATTTTCTAATTCCTTCTGCAAAACAAGATTTGAAACACATCACTGAGGAACGGTCCCTGCCAGACAGGAGTGAGGAGGACAATGATTCATCCAGAAAAACCCATCCCTTTCCGTAGGGCTTTGTAGCCAGAGCCATTTCCAGATGCATTCGAGTAATTGAATACGGATAATGGGCAATTACTGGATTGTTTGTTTAGATTCTGCATTTTTTTTCTCTCTGGTATCTGTAAACAGTTTCTCATTGCAGACTGAAAGTAAACTGTCCTGCTACTGGAAGCTCCTGGAGCAATCCTCCCTTTCCCTTGAAATTCTTTTTACTTCCAGCTTCTGGGAATTGCGAGTGCCACCGTGATGCAAAAAAAAAAGGGAATTGAAACTCAATATTTTAAAAAATTTGGGGAGAAAAAACAAAATCTTTCTTAGAAATCCCTTCTCTGTGGAGCTGCCTCTTCCCTTTTGTTGTTTGGAGCATCAGGAATAACTGAAGGGAGGAGAAAATTCCCTGTGCAGGCGCTGCTGCCGTGACCGCCGGTGACCCCGCGGCTGGGAATTGGCTCCAGCAGCAGCAGGAATTCCTCAAAGGAAAATCAAGCCTTGTCCTCTGCTTTCAGAACAGCAGAGCACATTTTTCACTGCTCACTTCTCCTGGGAAGTCGCTGGGGCTTTTCTCAGGAGCAGTTTCACAGCCCCTAAGCCCTGAGGGTGCTGCTGGTTCCCTGCCCTGCCTCACATCCCTTCCCTCCTGATCCCACTGCTCCCAGTGAGTGGGATTCTCTCTGATTTCCAGGGTGACATCACTTCCATCCCCGAGCTCGCCGACTACATTAAGGTCTTCAAGTAAGTGCTGATGGGAAGAGCTTCTTGTGGAACTGGTAATGGCTGTGAATAATTAATGGCCCTGCCTCTTCATTTCCTTTTTTTTTTTTTGGTAATCTCCCAGCCTTACAATATTCAGAATATTCAGTACTTCAGTTAATTGGTTTTTAAATACAAAATTCAAAGTGTTTTCCTGCTCTGGTGCATCCCATAGACAACAGTTTTTACTGGGCTGTTTCTTTAACACATTTAATGTCCAGGAGAGAACAAACCAACCTAAAAGGAGGAGTGAAACCTAAAAACCTCCCTCAAAGGCTTCTCCTGGTCTGCAGGAGGCTGGAAGAATTCTGTCCAGCCAGGATCCAGGTCTCTTTGTGCCAAAAGGAGCAGGTTAAGTTGACTCTGCCCCTCTCTCAGTTTGCTCAGGATTTAGGATTTTTTTTTTAGCTTGCTTTGACTCAGTTGGTGGTTCATGGAAACTGGGAACGGCCGTCTGGACGTGGAGGAACATTTTTGGCAGCCAAAATGTCTTTTGCAATTTATTGCCTGCTGCAGTGAAAGTTCTGGAAGCTGGAAACACTGATGGGATTTCACAGCAGAGCTGTGGGATAGTGAGAGGGGGGAAAAAAAGCTGCAGACAGTGAAGTAGCTCGGGAACAAGCTTTTATTTTATGAATTATTTGGTTCTGGAGCCAGAACCTGGCACTTGAAAACTCCTTCTCCCTCTCCTGAGGTGAATTAAGGAGGTCTCTGCCTCTGTCTGGGCTTGTGGTCTGGCTTAATTGGGGGGAAGTTTCAAGGCTGTGCCCAGCCCCTCAGTGGGTGTTTCTTCCCTCCCTTGAACGAACAAACAAACAAAAAACTTCTTCTTCCCCTTGATCTGCTGATTTGCCAATCAAATTAGGCACTGCTCAGGGAGCTAATTGCCTGCAAATTGGAGCACCAGGGGATGGAGCAGCCAGAAGCTGCTGGTTCCTCACTCAGTGCAAGCCCTGAACCCTGGAGTTGGTGTTTGAGGCTGTCAGATTGAGCACAGAATTCTGTTTGCTCCCAAAAATGGGGCTCAGGTGGTATTTTAGTGCCAGAAATCCAGTGAAAATGGTGCAGTGTTTGGAGCTGTCCTAGCTTTGGATGTGCTTCTTGTCACACTTCAGCTGGGAAGGAGAATTGGGGGAGCAGTGCAGTCCCTTTTATTCCATATATTTGACTCCTATAAATGTGTCCCAGTGTGTGCCTGGTGTGGCTGTAGAGATTTGGAATGGTTCTCTCTCCCCTGCCAGCTGAAATCATAGAATTCCAGAGTGTTTTGGGTTGGGAGGGACTTTAAAAGATCATCCTGTTCCAGCCCCCTGCCATGGGCAGGAACACCTTCCACTATTCCAGGGTGCTCCAAGCCCCATCCGGCCTGGCCTTGGACACTTCCAGGGATCCAGGGACAGCCACAGCTTCTCTGGGCACCCTGTGCCAGAGCCTCCCCACCCTCACAGGGAAGGATTTCTTCCTAATATCCCATCTAAACTACTCCCAGCAGCTGTTTCTCAGATGAAAATACAAGAAATGCATGAGGGGCTGCAGATCCAGCCTTAGAAGAAGGTTTAGAAATCAGGGAAGGTTAAAATATTCCGATACTTGGAGCTCTGTGAAGGCTCTGGTCTTGTGTTGGGATGAGTTCAGGGTGCTTCACTTTGCAGGGCCATCAGTTCCCCTGCAGAGTCGAGCAAAATCCATGCTTTCTGTAGGGAAGAAGGAAACCTTTTGTGCTGTGGAGTGTTTAAAAAGAAAACAAGGAGTGCACTCAGGCGTGTGCGTGACTGACACGTCCTTGGAAGTGCTGCTTCCCCTCAGAGCCTGAGCAGAGTGGTTCTAGTTTCATGTGGTGGCTGGAGAGGAAGATTTTGCAGTGGTTCATGGACTCCTCTGTTTTTGTAGCACCGTCCTCCAGCTCCCCCCACCTTGCCCCAAATAATCTCCCTGGGATTGAAGAGTCCAAACTTGGGATTGGAGCTCAACTCCTTGAGCCAGCAGTGAGGGGATGGGCTGAGCCCCCAGGCAGGGCTGGGAATAACCCAGGCTGCTGACAGCAGCTTGCCAGGGCTGAAGTTCTGAGCAAATACTGAGGTCTCCTGGGGAGCAGCTTGTTTCAGGAGCTCAGACCAAGTGAGATGTCCCTCCTCGTGTCCTGCAGGCCCAAGAAGCTGACGTTGAAAGGCTACAAGCCCTACTGGTGCACCTTCAAAGATACCTCCATCTCCTGCTACAAAAGCAAAGAGGAATCCAACGGGACTCCTGCTCACCAGATGAACCTGAGAGGTAAGAGAAGCACAAGGCTGGGGTAAGAGAAGCTGCTTTTTATTCCAGGAATAGGCTGCTCCTCCTGCATCTTGTTTTCCCACTGCTTTATCGCCTCGGAATTCCATCCCGGGGTTGGGTAAAGGTGTGTGAAGGAATGAGGTGGCTGGGTTTGATATCTTGGATTTCTGAGTGTGATCCCATGGGGAAGCACCACCAGCCCCCCAATAGCTGGGGAAGAGAGCTTGGAGAACCACGGAGGGGTTTGGGTTGGAGGGGACCTTCCAAACCTCATTCCAACCTTCCACCTGCCCTTCTCCTTTTTGTCACTTGCCCAAAGGATTGCACTGACTCCCACGGCAGAAACTGGAAAGAACAGACCATTTCCTTCCTCTGCTGCCTTTATTTCTCCTCCTCTCCCTGCTGCTGGCTGGGAGCAGCCTCACTCCAGAGCTGAAATTCCTGCGGTGGCTGCCTGTCCTTACGTCAAGTGAAACGTTCCTGCTCCGGCAGCCGCGGAGCTGCAGCGAGCTCGTCTCTTCTCCCCTGGAGGCAGGAGCAGGGGGGATGCCAGGCGACCTCAGGCTGCTGTGGCAACAAGGCCTGGCCCCCAGGACCTTTCTGGAAGCTTTTGACAAATCTGCTGTGAGGGCACCTTCCAGAAATGGGGGAGGTGGCGTTGACGTGGCGGGGTGGGTTCGTCACCCCCTGTGTTTACACAGTCACTTGGAATTCTCTCCAGGCACCAGGAGCTCACACCTCGCTGCTGGCTGCAGCAGCCAGATCATGGAATCCCTGAATGGTTTGGCTTGGAAGGGACTTCAAAGCCCATCCAGTTCCACCTCGCTCCCACGGGCAGGAACACCTTCCACTAAACCAGGAGGGTCCAAGCAACACCCAGCCTGGCCTGAAACACTTCATGGCATCCCATCATTCATAAATATCATAGAGGGGTTTCAGGGTGAGAGTCAACACCCGTCCAGTCAGCTTTTCCTATCCTTTCATGAAGATTCTGGGGTGTTTGCCAGCCACTGGATCCATTTCTGATTCCAGGCAGGATCCAAGAGTTCTGTGGGTGCACGTTCGCTTCGGCTTCATTGCTTTTAGATCATGTCTTGCTTTTCCCCCACCTCTTCCTGCCACTTGGAAAAAGGCACAGCTGACAGGTTTTTTCTATGTGGGACAAACCTTTGGCAGCACTGAGATGCCACCAGAGACCCTTGAGTCAGGAAGGGTCCTGTTTTCACTTTCTTTGCCCCTTTTTAAATCATAGCTCCTCACAGCCCTGCTCAACACCATCTCCCTCCTTGCAGGATGTGAAGTTACCCCTGATGTGAACATCTCTGGTCAGAAGTTCAACATCAAACTCCTGATTCCGGTGGCAGAGGGGATGAACGAGATTTGGCTGCGCTGCGACAACGTAAGTTCATCTCTTGGACTGGCCACCTCTTTACCCTTTGCCCACCATCCTGCTCAGTGCTGTTCTTTTAAAAAACAAACAGAAAATGCTTTCACCTGTCTGATCTCAGCATTCCAAAAGTGCTCCGAGTCACCTGTGAGTTCGGAGCAGAAAATCACCCTCGGCTTTGTCGTGTGGGTTTTGGCCACACATGTGTTGGGTTTCTGCTCGTCTTTGTGCATGTTGGAGTCTCCTGAGGCTGGGAGGGGAATGAGGGCTCCAGGGGGGGTTTTTTGAGGGGTCTGGTGGTCCCCCCACGGCTGTGACACACCGATGTCCCTGTTTTGTGGGGCAGGAGACGCAGTACGCCAGCTGGATGGCCGCCTGCCGCCTGGCCTCCAAGGGCAAGACCATGGCTGACAGCTCCTACGGCATGGAAGTGCAGAACATCCTGTCCTTCCTGAAAATGCAGCATCTGAACCCAGACCCACAGCTGATCCCCGAGCAGATCAACACCGACATCAACCCTGAGTGCCTGGTCTCTCCTCGCTACCTGAAGAAGTACAAGAACAAGCAGGTGGGTGCTGCTGTCGGCAGTGGTTGCGCTGGACGCGCGTCCCGGCAGCGGCGGCTGGTGTTTAACACGGCGTGGTTTGGATGTTTTGGATGTCCTCGCTCACTGGGATGCACGTGGTTACTAAAACGAGGTGGGACTGAAGGGTTTGGTTTGGATCCAGCACCTGGGGATGGCATCCAGCACCGGGATTCTGCCACGGGCCGCGTGCAGCGCACGGACGCGGCGGGGAGCCTTCGATTGGAAATTGGAAATTGGAAATCGGCTGGTGTTTATTTTAAACGCCTTCTGGGAATGGTTTGGCCCCTGCTGATAATGGTTTGGCCCCTGCTGCCCCATCTCTGCCCGGTGCTGGGGTTAAAACCCCTTCCCCTGCACAGAATCCGTGGAGAAACCCCCGGGATCAGCGGAGTTGCAGTTGCTTGCAGTGCTTTATCCACACTTGGCTGTAACACGGTTTGCGTATTTCTCTCTTTGCTTTTCCACTGCTTCCAAATGCCAGCCCTTGGAACGTTGCTTCGGTTTTGAGTTGCTGTGACTCGTGCTTGAACTCCATCCACGCTCCCTCTGATCCCTGCCTGACAGGACTGAACTGTTCTGCACTAGGAATAAATGCAGTATTCTCTCAAAGAGAATTATATGTCAGAACAGCAGCGAAAATAAGGAAAGCATTGCTCCGTGGCCTTTTGGTGACTTAAATCCTTCAGGCTGCTGGCTGGGGCTGGATATGATTTCTCCAAGCCCAGAAGAAGGCTGCAAGTCAGAGAAGCCGGAAAAATATAACTTTTTATTGGCACAGCACGATGATTTCCTGGCAGTGGAGTTATATTTTATATAGCCCTTATTATTCTCCTGAATAAGCCTTTATATCCACTTGGATGGAGGAGAGGCTGCATAAATATACTATTTTAACATATATATATATAGATATAATATATATGTTTATATATATAAAATACTTTCTAGGTTTCCGGTAAAACAGAGGCACCTGGAAAAATATTAGCTTGGAAAAGTTGCTTACTGTGCAGCTATCCTGGTTATAAAAATAAAATCCGTGGAATCGTGGGGATGGGCACGATGGGGATGATCCCAGTCAGGACGTGGCTGTGGTGTGGACACCAGGTCCCTCCTAGGCATCAGCTAAGCAGTGGATTTAGGGTTTTCCTCGGTGGCCAGAGGCAAAGCTTGGAGCAGCAGAGGATGTTTGCTGAGAGGAATGAGGGATGGAGGCTGCAGGAATGTCAGGAATTTGACCGCAAGGGTCCTTCCGTGGCCCCTGCACAAGGAAGGAGGGGGAGGAGGAGGCTGTGCAGCCCTCAGGAGGTGCTGGAATGGGAACTGGCCGCGGATTTACAGAGGCTCTGGGTCCTGACCAGCCCCAAACCCACTGGGGTGACGTTTGTCTCCACGTGCAGCAGTGTAGGGTTGGCAGGTTGGGATTGGAAGCGCCAAATCCTAAAGGAAAATAAACAAAAACCGAGCCAAAATAAGGATTTTCAGAGCTCCCAGGTGCCCTGCCAGAGTTTGGTGTCAGAGCCAGCAAGGGCAGACACATCCCTGGGAAGCACAGCTGGTGTTCCCTTCATCTGCTTGTTATCCCAGTCATTTCTCCACACATCCCAAACAGAAAGGATCTGCTGAGCTCAGGGTGAGCTCCTGAGCTTCCTCTCAAGCCAGAGTGTGGCCTTGAGTTTGTGCAGGGACGTGGAGAGGAAAGTGAGGACACGAACCCACCTCTGAACTGACAGCTTCACGCTCCCCTTCACCCCCCAGCAGGACCACAGAATCACAGAGTATCCTGAGTGGGAAGGGATCCACAAGGATCAGAGTCCAGCTCCTGGCCCTGCACAACAATCCCACCCTGGCATCCCTGGGAATGTTATCCAAGCTCACCTAGAGCTCTGGCAGCCTTGGGAATGTCACCAGTCCCTGGGGAGCCTGGGCAGTGCCCAAACACCCTCTGGGAGAAGAACCTTTTCCTGAAATCTATCCTAAACCATCTCAGGACCAAAACCATCTCTGCACAATGCCAGGGCCCAGCTGGGATCACTCCAGTGCTCCAGCAGGGCTGGCATGAGCGGCCAATCTCTGCTGGCTTGTCCCTGCTCACATTCCCTTTGGCTGCTTTTCCACCTAAGGAATTGTGCATGTGGTTTGTTTTGGTTTGGTTTTTTTTTTTTGTTTTTTTTTTTTTTGCTTGAACTTTGGTTTGCAGTTAATTTACACTTTTTCTTTGCTTTGTTGCCATATTTCTGACTGCTTTTTTTTCTTTCTGCCTCCTTTTCTTTTTATTTTTCATTTCGCCTTGCCATCTTCAGCCAGGCTATGTAAGAGACTTGGTAAGTGACAGCAACAATAAAATTAAGATAAACTTAAAATAATCTAGAACCCCTTTGGTTTAGAGAGCAGTGGTGAAAGCACTAACAAAACCTGCACCCTCCCCGTGACACTTGGGCCCTGGTTGGTTTTTATAATGATCCCCAGTGATTTATGGGGTGAAACTGGAAACCCCACACCAGAAATTTACCTTGTTGTTCGCTCACATCCTTAAAGTTCCCGAGAGCATGAGTGGCTCTTTGCCTCCAGACAGCTCTGATCTATATTTGCTTTCCTCTATCCGGAGATGGGAAGCTCCAGGTGGGCTCTGAGCAGTGGGAGCTGAAATAAAACCTATGGGGAGGAGGAATTGCCGATTATCCGCGCTCAGACCCGCGGCCGCTCCCGCGCGCTTGCCGGCGGAGGCGGCACCGAGGTCCCCCGTCCCCTGACCCCGCTGTGTCTCGCCGCCCGCAGATCACAGCGCGCATCCTGGAGGCTCACCAGAACGTGGCCCAGATGAGCCTCATCGAGGCCAAGATGCGCTTCATCCAAGCCTGGCAGTCGCTGCCGGAGTTCGGCATCACGCACTTCAACGCCAGGTGGGTGAGGCTGAGGGGCTGGGCTGGGCTGGGCTGGAGGAGTTTCCTTGATGAGTACAGGGAGTG
>VXBQ01002603.1:21416-34583 GCA_013400175.1 Phainopepla nitens
CTCTGAGATGGGCTTTTCCACTGCTGTTACATTTGGATGCACAGATTTTTTGGGCTCCTTTTTGGCAGAACACGGAATTAAAATTGCCAGGGATATGTGAGGGCTGTTCTCCTGCAGTTTGCAGCTCATTAAGAGTTGCTGGAAAAATTATTCAGCTTCCCCCTCTGCCTCAGAGTCATTGTTTTGACTCAGTTGCAAGCCCTGATATCCCAATTATCCAACTTGGATGCTCTGCTGGGAATCCCCATCCCTCCTGCAGAGCTGCCACTGATGTGGGGACAAAAAGAGAACGAGCATCGATAAATTAATGGTTTGTTCAGTCCAAAATGAGCTCCCCCAGCCCCCAGTAAAGTATTTCTGAGGCCAAAATTCAGCTTAGAAAACTAGGGAAAAATAGAAAGAAAGCCCAGACTTCAACAGGTCTGTGCCCAATCCCTGTTTCTCTGGAAGCAGGGAAAGTTTGGCCACGTGCTCACTGTGGAGAGGTGGAAACACACTGGGGGATTGTTTCTGAGTCGTGGGGGAATACAGGGGGTAATGGTAATTTAAATAAATAAATGAATGGATAAATAAATAGAAAACAATAAAAAGGCAATAAAATGTATTTCAGTATCTAAATATTTAAATAGAAGTCAAAGGATATTTAAAGGGAAAGGAACTCATCAGGATCCTCAAGGCCAAATCAACTTTCACAGAATCCTGGAATAGTTTGGGTTGGGAAGCACCTAAAAGATGAGCTCATTCCAACCCCTGCCAGGGGCATGGACACCTTCCACTATTCCAGGGTGCTTCAAGTCCTGTCCAGCCTGGCCTTGGGCACTGCCAGGGATCCAGGGGCAGCCACAGCTTCTCTGGGCACCCTGTGCCAGGGCCTCAGCACCCTCATAGGGAAGAATTCCTTCCCAATATCCCATCCATCCCTGCCCTCTGGCACTGGGAAGCCATTCCCTGTGTCCTGTCCCTCTGTCCCTTGTCCCCAGTCCCTCTCCAGCTCTCCTGGAGCCCCTCCAGGCCCTGCCAGGGGCTCTGAGCTCTCCCTGGAGCCTTCTCCTCTCCAGGTGAGCACCCCCATTTCTCCCAGCCTGGCTCCAGAGCAGAGGGCCTCCATCCCTTGGCCTCCTCTGGGCTCACTCCTACACTGGCACCACAGAGCTCTGCTTGGGCATTAGAAAACCACCTGCACACACAGAAAAGCAGGAGAAGGGAAGCAGCAGCTCCCTGGGGAGTGGCTGAGCCGCGTCTGCCCCTACAGGTGACGGTGGAGTTTGCGGACGAGGTGCGCGTGTCGTTCATCTGCACCGAGGTGGATTGCAAGGTGGTGCACGAGTTCATCGGGGGCTACATCTTCCTGTCCACCAGGGCCAAGGACCAGAACGAGAGCCTGGACGAGGAGATGTTCTACAAACTGACCAGTGGCTGGGTGTGAGCCCCGCCAGCCTCGCCCCCCAGGAACCCCCATGGCCATATTCATGTTTAACTTTCCAAAGCTGTCCTTTGAGATAATGCTGCTTAATAAAGTAAGCTTGAAATGTATCTTTTTTTTTTTTAATAATTGGATTTTTGGTTGGGTTTTGTTTTTGGTTTTGTGTTGTTTTTTTTTTTGTTTTGTTTTTTTTTTTTTTTGGTTTAATTTTTTTTTTTTTCTTTTTTTTTTTTTTTCACATTACCAGACCAGTTAATCTGTGTGCACTAATGAGCACTTCTGTTAATTTGCTATAACCGTGTCTGGGCAGGGTGACAGTGACCCACACTGATGGGCAGATCAGGATAAAGTTTTAACTGACTTAAAAAAGCCAATTTTTGAAGAGAACTCTAAGCCATCTTCTTGTAAAGCCATCCAGGGCTAACCTATATGAAGTCTATTTATCATGTTTAATGCATGAGTGTTTTATTTCCTTTTTTTTGTGTTTTTATTCTGTACATTTGACCTGTTTGAAGTCGTCCTGCTCCTGAGCAGAGCTGCCATCTCTCCTCTCACACTACACCAGGACTCTGAAGGTGCCTGACATGACTTTGAGGATAGTTTTGTGTGGCCTCGAAGATGATCTTCTGTTAGTCTGTTACAGCTTGGTTTTATTTGTTTAACTTGCCTTTTGATAATCATTTATATTGTCTTTTTTTATTTTATTTGTACACCATATTGTATTATGACACTTTTAGTATTCACCAGCATAGTCACTGTTCTGCCTCTGATATGCAAATTTTTTCATTACGATATGAAGTAAAAGGTTTATGAAGTAAAGGTTTTTGTGTAACTAATGTAAAAAACCACAAATTTTATAAAGTTGTACAGTTTTTGTAACTAGTCTCACAAGCCAGCTAGGATATTGCATAGATCAGCAGCAACTGTAGGATGTCTGGAAGGGGTACGGGGACAAACCCAGGAATAAAAAACCCACAAAAAATACAATTTCAGCCCAGTAAATGTTGATCTAAGTTAAAGGGGATCCCAGAGCTGTGCCACAACACCCTCAGTAGCTGATCCCTGGGGCCAGGACTGCCAGGTTCATTAAGCCATTCCCACATTAATGCTAATGAGGAGGGATCTCGTGCCCACCTCATGCCAAGGAATAACCAGTGTTGCGTTCCCGTAGTCCGTGGTATCAAGACTATGTTCAAATACATTTTATTTTAAATAAAAGTCAAATCTTTTATTTAACGTTCAGCTGCCACTCCTGGTTTTTGGGGTCTAACTGTGCTATGCAAAGGCCATAAACAACTCCTGTAGGATGGAGCCATCCCATGCCAGCCTTGAGCTCCCTCCTGCTGCCATATCCCAAGTTTGCTGAAACAAATGCCACCAAAAAGAAAAGTTACAAAATTCTGGAATTGTTTGGGTTGGAAGGAACCTTAAAGCTCATCTCATTCCACCTTCTGCCAAGGGCAGGGACACTTCCCATTATCCCAGGCTGCTCCAAGCCCCAGTGTCCAGCCTGGCCTTGGGCACTTCCAGGGATCCAGGGGCAGCCACAGCTGCTCTGGGCACCCTGTGCCAGGGCCTGCCCACCCTCACAACCAGGAATTCCTTCCCAACATCCCATCTAACCCTGCCCTCTGGCAGTGGGAAGCCATTCCCTGTGTCCTGTCCCTCCATCCCTTGTCCAAAGTCCCTCTCCAGCTCTCCTGGAGTCCCTTTAGTCCCCTGTAGATCCCACTCCCTGGCCAGGCAGTGGGAAGCAGGCAGGGATTCAGAGAATCCCAGGATCTAAGCCAAACCCACCAAACTGTCCCCAACTGCCACATCCACAAAGCTTTCCCATCCTCCAGTGACTCCGCTGCTACCCTGGCCAGCCTGTTCCAGTGCCTGACCATTCCCATCGTGGAATTTCCCCTAATATCCACTCTCAGCCTCCCCTGGCACGAATTCACCTCCCCATCTCTGCCCCGATCCTTTCACACCGCGTGCCCCGGGACGGGCTGCAGCCTCGCTCCATAAAATCCAGGCTAAGGGGTGGCCCGGCGGGGCTGGGCGAGTCCTCCCACTCCAGCAGGCCGGGAGCACAGCCAGGTTCGTGCCGGGGATGCTCCCAGTCCCTGCCCCTCGCCCGCGGGCTCCTCCGGGATGCGACAAGTCCGGGCAGCTCCGAGCCACGCGAGCGGAGGGCGGCGGGCGGCAGCTCCAGCGGCAAGGCTGGAACAGCTCCAGAGCTGGGCGTGTGACGGGGAGGGCTCCCGAAAAAATATTTACCTCCTCTTGCCCTGCCCGAGGTGGGGCAGGACGGGGAGGGGAAAAGATGGGGGAGAAGATGGATCAGGTTCTCCCCACCCCGGTCCCATCCGTCTGTCCGTCCCTCTGTCCGTCCCCAGGCACCTCGGCAGGGCCTGGATGTGCGGCTGGGGGAGGTGATGAGGCAGGAAACGCTGAGCAGAAAAGCAGAGGAGGTCGGGGAAGGGCCATGGGAAGGCAGAGGATGCTGAGAAGCACAGTCCTGCCCCACACGGCCCCCCGAGGCTGGGAGAAGCCGGGTGGGAAGAGAGCAGGAAACAGGGAAGGGTCACAGGGGGGTTCGAGCGATCCCAAGGAGACTGCTGGGTTTTCCAGGATCTTTCCTAGATGAAAACTTCCTTTCTCCTTGGGTGAAAAGATGCAAGTGGTAATGAGGTGGTGGGGTGGAGCGGGGTAAAGAAATGATGTGGTTTTCCTAAAATCTGGAGAAACACCAGATAAAACAGGGCCCAGATGGGAATGGCCACACGCTGAGGATGGACAGAGGGGAGGAGGAAGCGTGAGAAGCACCCTGGAAAAGGGATTAAGGAGGGAAATGGTGAGAGCTGGAGGCCATGGGAAGGGAAGGATGGTCCACCTCAGGGACAGGCAGCAGCAGCGAGGACAAGGAGGTTTGTGGTTGTTTGCTCCGTGATCCTGAGCCAAAGGAAAACCAGGATGTGGTGGGCACAGAGGGTTTCCAGTGATGTGGAAATCACAGGCCAGCTGGGTTTGGGGTGTCTGGGCATCAAACCCAGCAGCAGAGGATGAGGAGGGTCTTGGCACAGCCAGTCCCAGTTCCTGCAGCTTCAGCACTGGAAGAAGACACGGAGATTTATTCTGCTGCCAAAGGGAAATCTGGCTGTGGTTGTTTCTTTTGGGTAATCAAAGGAGTAATCCAAATTGAAACCCAAAGCAAAACCCAGGAGAAGCCAGCCCCTGTGGGTGTCCCCAGCCCTCGGGGTGACTCAGCCTCGGGGAGGAAAAGCTGTGACCGCCTGGCATCCACAAAGCAGTGCCTGTGCTCGGGGAAGAGGAATTCCTTCCAGCTTCCAGTGATAAGCACATGATGGGGAGGGAGATTCAAAGCCAGCAGGGCTGCTCAAACCTCGGTTTAACAAAATAAGTGCCAGAGATGCCTGAAAATGGGACAAGTCCAGCCCTCCAAGAGCAGCAAGGCCGGGGGGATGATGGTCCTCGCTTGCTGACCCCGCTCCAGGACTCGAGGAGCGGAAAAGGAAAAAATAAATCACTTTTTGGCAAGGTACTGATGCAAACCGGCTGCCAGGCTGAAAATGCAGCAGGGGATTTGGATGCCTGCGTGAGCCAGGCGTGCCCTGGAGGGTCGGCCGGGATTCCTACGGTGTTTTAAGCCCCAAGTAATTCAATCCCGTGCAGACGGGCGAGGGCCGGAGCGGGTTTGGAGCGGGACCGGCGGAGTTGTGGATGCGGGAGAGGTTTGCAGACGCACGGATATTTTCAAAACACTGCAATAAGAGAAATACCTCCCCAGCAGAGCTGTCCCCTGCAGCAGGGAAGGGGTGAGAGCTGGGTATGGAGACACCCTGCTGACAGGAATTGATGGAAAAGGGACATTTGGGGAAGCTGCTGGTTTGTGGGGATGGCAAGGGCAATCACTCTCCATCCTTGGAAATTTTCTATCTATTTTTGTATCTACCCTTGGAAGGCTGCGTGGATGGGGCCTGAAGCAACCTGGGATAGTGGAAGGTGCCCCTGCCCATGGCAGGGGGTTGGAAGGAGATGATGTTTAAGGTCCTTTCCAACCCAAAACATTCCATGACTGTGATTCTCTGATCCCCAGACACTCCAGAAGGAGCTGGGCCATTCCCTACCCCGGGACACGCGGGTTTCCAAAAGCCCTCCCGTTCCTCCCGCCCTGGGATGGCCGCCCCGGGGGCTTTCCTGTGGTGGGCAGGGGCTGAAAAAAGCTCCTTTAATTAATCCCTAGTAAACCCAAGGCAGATGAGTCACTCCAGTGTCTAGGCAAAGGAAGCACACTGGAGACTTTCCAGCCTCCAGGCCGGGAAGGGGCTCCTGGGTGGCCAGCAGCACTGCCCTGGCTGGGTGCAAAGGCATTCCCAAACTCCCAAAGGAATGGGAATGCGAGAGCTGTATCCCTGCCTTGCCCCCCCTCTCCAAACCCCTCGTGGGGCTGAGCATCCCAGGGCTGGGACCAGCAGCACCTTTCACCCGGACCTGTCCCACAGAGGGACCAGTGAGGGCACTCAGGACCCCAGGGATTTTCCTGGAATTGATTTGGGGTGCAGGACAGGCAGACCCGGCGGCGCCAGAGCCAGGAACCACACACGGATGTGGATGTGCCTGGGTCCGTGTGGCTCAGACAGCCCTCATTTCCCAGGTGCATTATCCCTCATCTCCGAGGCAGGAAGGGATGGTGAGGATCCAAAACCCTCCAGAGTGACGGCACCAGGAGTGGTTTAATGGGTCTGATTAAATTCAGGCGGATCAGCGACCGCGCTCCTGCGACTCCAAACCTTCCTGCAGACCAGCGGGGGTTTGATTTGTTTGCTTTCAGTCTCACAAAAGCCCCCCCGGGTGCTTGGATTTGCAGCCAGGAGGCACTAAAGAGATAAAAGATCCATAAATATCTGCTGGATGTTATAGATCTGAAACAAATAAAGTGCCCTCCCCGCTCGCAGCTCTTCCCGTAAGCGCCTGCTCCCGTTTCCATCGGCATCCCAGCCCTCCCTTTGAAATGCCCTGCATCCCTCCAGCTGTTCCACATATTTCAGCCTTCAGCCTCCCCCCAGAAACTGCTCCTTTAAGCTCTGCCGTCTGGTTTTCATAATCCCAGGCTGCAAACGGGGACTTTTCCCAGGCCGAAGGTCCGCGGTCCCTCGGGATGCAAACCTGGATGCTCCCGGTGTGGGAGCTGAACACAGCCCCACTGAGGGGCTGGGGGGAGGATGGGAAACTCCAGTTCAAGAGGAATTTGAAATCTGCCAACATGCCAAACTGATCCCAGAAAAGCTGCCAGGGAGCTCACATCAGTGCAACCAGCGTTTGGTCTGATCCAAGGAAGAGGCTGCACTCCGGGAGTTTTTCTTTTTTTAGCTGGACACAGGAGCAGCAAAATATTTCCCAAATTCCCAAGTGACTCAGAAAGGCCAATCCCGTATTTCACAGTGGCACAAATAGGCAGGAACCTGTCAGATACTGAAATCATTCAGAAACTTTTCCCCTTTGATCCCCAGCTAAGACAAAGAGCTGGTAACAGAGCTCCCCTGTGCTGTCAGCTCCTGGTGAAGCTGCAGATTCCCAGCTGGTGGGAAGCCTCTGCCTGGAGAACTCCCACTCCCCCTCCTCTGAGAATGCAGCAGTTTGAGCAAATAAAGCATTTGCTCTGGGTTTTATTTTTGGCTTTTGGTCAACAGCTGGTCCATCCCTAATGAGTGAGCTGGGCTTTGATTTCCTGCCTGGAGAAGGGAGTGAGAAATGGGAGAGGATCTGGGTTAGAAATTTGACTCACACCAGTGATCCCAGCTGGGATTTATTCCCATTAGTCCTTTGCCTGGGGACATGTCCCAAAGAGTGGCACTGGAACAGCTCAGGAACAAGCATGAGGGGCCACAGGGGAACTGCAGGGGTGCCCAGAGAAAGTGAGGCTCCCTGATCCCAGGCTGTCCAAAGAGAGGCACTGCACTGCCCTCCAAACTGGGCTCAGGGAATGGGGTGACAGCAGCTCTGTTGTTCCCCTTGTGCAATTTCTTAATCGCCATCGCAGGATCCCAGAGTGGTTTGAGTTAGAAGTGGCCTTAAATCCCATCTTATTCCAAACCCCTTCCATGGTTCCACTACCCCAGGGTGCTCCGAGCCCCATCTGACCTGGCACTGAAATCCCCAGGGATCCAGGGGCAGCCACAGCTTCTCTGGGCACCCTGTGCCAAGGCCTCCCCACCCTCACAGCCAGGAATTCCTTCCCAATATCCCATCTAAATTTGCCCCCTTTTCCACATCTTCTTTTGTTTTTGAGCCCACTGAGCTCAGGTTTGAGCTCTCCCCCACCAGTGGGAGATGGGATGCTGGTCCCAGTGGAATGAGCCCATCTAATTCCTGCTCACCCAGGGGCAGGGATGGCCAAACCTCCCCTGGGACACTTGGGGAAAAAACCAGGTTCCTGGTATCCCTAATGGCTCCCAGCAGAGTTAGGCAGGAGGGCAAAGAGCTGCTGTGACCCTGAGGAGAAAGTTTTGCGAGTTTTGTTTTTCCCCTGACGAGGCAGCGAGGGCGAGGAGAGCTCTTGGGAATGGCAAACCTGGGGAGAAGCCTGCCCATCCTCCCAGAGGGACAGGGCTGCCCCGAGGCCACCTCCAGCCCCCATCCACGCTGTGTCCCACCCTGGGTGGCCCTCTGGAGGGACCACATCTGATTCACATCATCTCCCAGCTGAAAATCCCCTGTCAGGCACTTCCAAGGATGCGGCCTCGCAGCCGGGGGCTCCCTGGGACTCAGGACAGGCCGTGGGCAGCTGCTTTATCTCCTGAGTGTTTCTCCCCTTGCCATAAACAGGAGGAGAGGGTGGGAATGTGTCTGAGACAGGGAAATGATGGCAAGGAGGGGGAGGGATGGAAATCTTGCAAAGCACTGAAGTGCTGCATGCTGGAAGAGAACTGAGTGAGAGCGGGGAATGTCGCTGGTGGGTCTTTTGTCTCACCCCAAGCACTGAGGTAACCTCCAAGCCTGTGGAGGATTTTTCCAGGGCATTACCCTAGAAATTCCCCCGATAGGCTCAGGGGCTTCCACAGCGGGGGAATGTGGAGGAGATGGAGGGCCAGGATGCCACAGCAAGGGTGGATGTGCCCCTGGCACAGCGTGGAGCAGAGGGCAGAGCCTGGCCCCAGCTGCTCCCCCAGCACCCCCAGTGTCCCAGGTGGGCACAGGGCCTGGAAATGAGAGCACCTGGAACCTTCAAGTCTCAAACTGTCCTTCAAGCCCTCCGTGACCAAGTCAAGCCAAACGACGCCGTTAATTAGGCAGAGCTCAAAAATAACCCTGAGGGATTTCCCGCCTCCTCTTCCTCCCCTACAACTGTGCCACAAAGTCAGAGGAAGGAGGAAGAGCTCTTAAAGCAGAATTAAGGGAAGATGTTCCATGGAACATCCCTGATAAATCATTTTCCTTCCATTTTGAGGGGCTCCCATCCTCCCCTGGTCCCCCAAAGCACAGCTCACCTTTGCCATCCCAGGCATGCAACACGTGTAGGCTCTCCGAGGTTCCCTGGGCTTCCTTAAATCCCGGTCACAGAATTCCAGGGAAGCACCCAGGCAGCGGCAGGGACCTCTCATTGCCCGCACGGCTCCAGGAGCAGCTCCAGACACGGAAGAAGCTGAAATCTGATGTGTGATGACTCCACCTAGAGGGAAAAGGGACTGGGAGAGCAGGGCCGCGGGTGAGCACGGCAGGGCTGAGCACATTCCCGATCCTGACCGCTGCCTGGACACGGGGCTGGCCTCTGGGACAGCGGGGGCATGATCACAGAACTGTGGCATCACAGAACGGTTTGGGTTGGAAGGGGCTCCAAAGCCCACCCCGTGCCACCTCCCATCACCCCAGGGTGCTTCAAGGCCCGGCCAACCTGGCCTGGGACACTGCCAGGGATCAGCCACAGCTTCTCTGGGCACCCTGTGCCAGGAGCTCACCACCCTCACAGGGAAAAGTGTCTTCCCAATCCCTAATCTAAACCTCCCCTCGTTGAGTTTAAATGCTCTGTCCCTTGGTGAATCTGAGACCATCAGCTCCCAGCGATGCCATGGCTGGCTCAGGTCCCAAAGCCACCCGTCCCTTCCCACCCCCAGGACCAGCTGCCCCTCACTGGTCTCACACAGAAGATTCCTCAAGTCCTTCACTTAAATATATCCCTTAAATATCCCCCAATACCCATGGAAGAGGAGGGCAAGGGATCAGGGCTGTGTTTCCTTTGGAGAAGCTTCAGTCCTGAATTTGATGGAGCTCACAGAAACACAACCTTGGAGCAGCAGCTGGGACATCAGGTGACAGCGTGTCTGCAGAGGCAAATTTCACTGTCACTGGGCAAATGCCACCTTGGTGCCACCTTGGTGCAAGGGGAAAAGGCAAAAGCTGCTATTTACTCACAAACCCAGGAAAACAGCTTATGGAATCCACAGTGTGCTCATTTTGCACGGGAAGATCTGTCATCCCTGAGTGCTCTGCCTGTGGCTGGTGAGAAAATGTCCTTTTACCCCAAATGTCACAGGAGATGTGCACACCCCTGTACCTGCAGCACCTGGGGATCAGAAGCACCATTTGGGCTTCATCCCCCATTTCTCACCCCGAGCTCAAATTCGAGCTGGATCTGATCCCAGCTCCAGTTTTTGGAGATGAGCTGATACTATTTGACTTCCCATAAAACAGCCACATCCAAAGGAAGGTGAGAACCATAATTAAGTTTCTTGTTGGAGCTTTTTTTGTATCTTTTTTGAAGACTTGACTTGGACTCTGAGCCAGGATATTGGAGCATTAATAAGGGGAGATGTTGTCAGCTTTAGGTAAGGATTTTCTCCATGAAATAAAAAAAAAAAAAATTAAATTAAAAAATAAAAGTGGGTTTTGGACATGGGCAGGAAAGATGGGAAAACCTGAAGACACCAAACACTTCCAGCCTCCATGGATGGCAGGCTGGGGCTGCTACACCCCTGTGGCTCTGAACACTTTCTGGGCAGTTAAATTACATTTGGCTGCTTGGTTAAAGATGGGATAATTATTTCCAGCGAGGCAGACACGGTCCAGATGCACTTCTCCTTCCATAACTGCACTAACACTATCCCAAACCCCAAGGAAATGCCATTTCCCAGGCCCAGGAGGCCATCTGGATGGCAGCAGAGCTTTGCCAGGTTTCCTCTTGACTTTATTAAGCTGGAGCAGGTATTTAGTTTCTCATTATCCATCTGCAGGAAACACTTGGGGAGACACAGCAGCATCTTTCTCTGCAGGAGATAAACAGGCACTGGATCCTCTGCAAAAATCCAGGCGCCCAGAGCTGCTTTGTGCAGCTCTTCAGACATTTCCACCCCTCAGGATTTGTTTGTGGCTGGAGACAGCCCTGTCAATGAGAGGTTAAAAGAAGCCAAGAGGCCAATCCCTGGGTATTCCAAGCCCTGAGCAGTGTTTCCAAAACAGAATGTAAACAGTTTTATTGTGGCAAGGATTCTTCCCCTCTTCCTGCCTTGTGTCATGCAGCTGAAGGAAAAGGAGAGCACTTTTTCTCTCCTCATAAAGCAGGGTGTGTTCAAGCTCCAGCATTTACATCAAACAAGTGCATGGCTCCCTTCCCATCTTCCTGGCTGTCCTGGGGCCACGGATTTGCAATTTCCCTGCTGGCAAATCCAGAGCAGCCAAAGGAGATCACTTTGCTGGAGTTGTGGGGTTTTTTTCCCCCTGCTGCAACAGAAAATGCCACACTGGAACTGGCAGAGAGGAGAAGTGGAAGTGAGGAAATGGTGGAAAGGTGTTATTTCAACTTTCCCCTCGGTTTTCAGCAGCCAAATCCTGGCCTTGGATTTACCAGGGAGCTGTGGATCCTTTCTGGCCTTGGAAAAAATCACCTGAGCTGGAAGGGACCCCCAAATATCAGTCACAGACACCCCAAAATCCCACCCTGGGCATCCCTGGAGTGGGGTCCAAGCTCTCCTGGAGCTCTGGCAGCCTCGGGAATGTCACCATTGCCTGGGGAGCCTGGGCAGTGGCAGCACCCTCTGGGAGAAAATCCCTTCCCTAAAATCCAACCTAAACTCCCCTGGCTCAGCCCCAGCCCTTCCCTGGGTCCTGTCCCTGCTCAGCAGAGTGAAGCAAAGCCCATTTCAAGTGGGGAGTCAGCAAAGTGGCTGATCCTGATCCAGTTCTTCCCGTTCTGGGAACGCCAATCAGTGTAATTGAGCTGCTGGAGCAAGTCCAAAGGAGGCCACCAATCTCATCAGAGGGGTTGAGCAGCTCTCCTACGAGGAAAAACTGGGAGAACTGGGATTGTTCAGCCTGGAAAAGACTTCAGGGTGACCTAACTGCAGCATCCAGTGCCTGAAGGGAGCCTCCAGAAAACATGGAGGAAGATTATTCACCAGGGCCTGGAATTACAGGGAAGGTTTTCCCATCCAGATCATTCCCCTGCTCTGGTTTAGACTCTTGCTGCTACAAAATCCCCGTGCAAAAAGGTTTGTCAGCACCTGGGGTGGGAAACAGGACAGCACTGGTCTCCAGGACTGACCAACTCAGCCTTGCTGGGGCAGAGCAAGAGTTTTAACCAAAATAAAAGATTTTTTTTCCCTCATTTTTCAACATTCCACTGCTGCACAAGAGCGCTGGAGGTGGGGAGCTGATACACACACACACACAGGGCACTGCTGAGCTGTTAAATCCCACAGGCCAGGTGCACCTTCTGGGTCAGGATGTCCCTCCACAGCCACTGCTGGACACTGGGAGGATGCTCCTGGATAAGGATTGCCCAAAAGTTGCTGCATTCCTGCTGCAGGGCCTCTGCTCTGAGCCTCGGTGGGGAAAGCTGGCCCGACCCCATGTGGTCATGGCATAGTTCTGTTTTAAAAAGCATTGACTTTCCACTTGCCCAGAGAAAAATGTAAAATCTGCTTCAAATCTATAAAATCTTTTCATCAAGGAAAAGGCACTCTCGAGGGAGTTGAGCTAAACCTCTGTCTGCCATTTTTCCCACCATGGAAATGAGTTAAAACCACCACGCTCCCAGTGCCCCTGTTCAACCAGGCGAAGCAGCACAACAAAATATCCATTTTTAGCAGGGATGGGACATGCCCAGTCCTCTGAATCCCTCAAAACAAGCAAGAAGGAATAGGAGGGGAAACTCACACAGAGTTTGTGCCTTTCCCTTGCAAGAAAAGGTTACATTTTGCAGTGGTTCATCTGGCTGCAGCCTGGGAGCTTCGCCCCCAGATTTTGGGTGTGCCTGGACAGTGTCATCTGGTCACCCTGGGCCTGAAGAAGTCAAAAATAAGGAATGCTGATTGTTTCCACGGTTACAGGATGATTCATTCTGATGGTAAAATAACAGGGGAGACACGTGGAAAATGAAAATCATGTCTCAGAAGCGTTTTGTGTAATGACTGCATTCACCAGTTCTCCCACTGCAGGCTACACGCGTGCCCTGACCTCAGCTCTTCATAAAACTGTCTCCTGAGATGATCCTAAAGCTGTTTTTTTGTTTTTTTTTTTTAATTGAAAAGGAATTGAAACCCTCACTCATGAAGTCTGTCAGCCTTGGAGGCTGAACAAGGCTTGTCCCAGCACAGCTCTGGTCCAAGCACAGCACTGGGGCCTCCAAAAACAAACCCATTGAGATCAAAATTATCCAAGTGAGGGCCTGGCGGGACAGGACAAGAGGTAACGGCTTTAAATTAGAAGAGGGTGGGTTTAGGTGGGTTATTAGGAAGGAATTG
>VXBQ01002606.1:5003-54290 GCA_013400175.1 Phainopepla nitens
GAGGGAGGAGGAGGAGGAGGTGAGGAATAACTAGCTGTGGAGGCTTTGCCCTGGCAGTGAGGGCAGAGTTGATTTTCCCCGTGGCCCAGATGCTCTGATGGATATAAACACAGGCACATTCACACATCCCTGGGGGACAGATTTTAGAATAGTCACAGCGGGGACAGCCCAGAGATCCAGCTGGCCTCCTGACTGTGGGCAACACCAGGTCCTCAGGAAGAGGAGAAAGACAGGGAATGTGGAGTGATCCTCCCCTTGCCAAGCCTCCAGGCCCCTGGCAATTGGCACTCTGGGGTTACATCTGCAGCAGCAGCCCTGGGAGAGCCACCCGAGGCCAGGCTGTGGGACAGTGTCATGTGTGCCATGGGATGGCTGCTGGTGACCTCTGCTATCCTGTGAACAGCTCCCAGCAGGGAGGATGTGCCTGGATTGCTAAAATCTCAATCACTCCGTTTTTCATCACTTCCCCGTGACACCATTTGTGGCTGCATCTTTGTGCCTCATTTTTATCCCTCTGTGTTGGGAACCATTTGCTCACTGGGAGAGGCTTCCGTGCTCAGGCACTTTTCCCTGCAGACCTCTGAGGGCCTTGGAGGTCTCTGGGTTTGCACAGCCACTGGCACGAGCCTCGGGGACATGGTTTAGTGGTGAATATGGCAGTGGACTCGATGATCTTAGAGATCTTTCCCAGCCTAAATGATTCCAGGATTTTGTACATGACATTGAACGCTCGATACCAAGTTGTTCGAGTCTCTAGTTCAGATGTGTATTGATGGTGTGGCCATCCTGGCAAGGTCAATGATCCACTGATGGCTGCCAAAGAACACATTTACAGGCAAATGGCTTGTAGTAATGCAGGGAATGAGGCACGGAAGGATCGTTTGAGCTCGTGAAAGATCTCTGAGTCATTGATTTGACAAAGGTGCTACTGAAGGGCATGTGATGAATTATCGACAAGAGTATTGAGTAAAAAACACTCTGTGCAGTGTTACATCCAGAGCTGATCCGGGGGGGATCAGCGTGGGCTGAGCTGCATTCTTTACTTTCCTGAGTTTTTCTGGTAATTTCAGTAGTTTCAGGAATCTTTCAGGGTGGGAGAATTTTTCCCCAACATTTCTTCGCTAAACTGGGATGGGCATTTACCAAGTGCCTGGTGAAGCTAAGAGGGTTTATTCTATTCCGAGACTGAGTTTTGTTTCTTACCTCTACCCTCCCTGCTCCGGGCAGGGATTTGATGGCTGCAATTCCTTTGCCAGTTTTGGGTTACCTCATAAAAAAAACAAAAAAAACCCCCCCCAAAAAAAACCAAAAAACCACCCAAAAAAACCCCAAACCGAATTTCACCCACTGCAACTTCATACAGTTAAATCTTGTCCCATCAGCTAATAGCCATTTAACGCTCCAAGAAATTCCGTGGGAATAACACCCATGCTATTCCTCCTCCTTCTTCTCAGCTTTCAGGCCCTGATTAAGCAAATAGCTTAAGTGCCAGGCTGAAGTGGTGCCTTTTAGTTGCTAATGCCATGCAAAAATGCCCAGAGAATAAAGCAGTTTTCATGATCACTGTTAAGAATCCGCTTCCTTCTTTGGGTCTTATTTTTCCATCAGCCTGCTGGAAGAGTACAGCCAGAAAACAGATTAGCCTAGGACAGACTTCTCAACTAATAAACAAACCACAAATACACTTCTTAGTCATATTTTAGGTCAAATGGATTTGTCAAGTCAACAGTCGTCCAACTATGAAGGAGTCCTATAAATAAATGAGACATATATTTTTAATATCTGTCTAACAGAGATCCTTTAAAGTGCAACTAGAGCTGGAATTAACTGAAGTCAAGATAATGTCCTGGGTCATTAAAAAAAAAAAAAAAGGCAAAGAAAACAATAATTTGAACTTCTTAACCTTGGGATTGTTTCCAGCCACATCTCTCACACTGATAATAAATTCATAAAATTCCATGAAAATCTCTATTCTTTGGACTCGTGAGGCATTTAGCATAATGTTCTCAGTTCCTCTTTCTCATATGAAAACAGGAACAAATTATGCAGGGTAGTAGCTGTTTAAATACTAGAAATTCTCCCTGGGGAGAGTTACAGCCATTTCAGTGATAAATTGCTAGTGAGATAACGGAAGGTTGGGAATGAACCTGACCCAACTTCATTTCCAAGCTTCCTCACTGATTTCAGGGCTTTTTGGATGAGGTTTGAGACGAGGAAGTCTCAGCCCTGCTGAGTTTGAGTGGCAGGTTTGTCTTTGTGCCGGCTTTCGCTGGGGTGTACTCGTTGAAGCAGGGCAAAATAATGTCAACTCAGCATTGGATGTTTTTCCATCCAGAAAAATCCTACATCTAGAATTCATCCCGAGCTTTCCCGGCGGCCAGGCTGCTCTTGCCCCGCCGGAGCAGAGCCTTACATCTCCAGGCGGTGAGTGAGCATCATCCCTTACCTCAGCTCTCCCTGCCTGGGGGCCAGCACTCCTCCTCCTGTGAATGTTTGCGATATTGTCTGAAGGAACAGATCCCAAATCCCCACCGTAAGCTCTTCCCCCCTCCCAGGGGCTAGGGTATCCTAATTAATTAGCGCGAGTACGCCTCTCTACAGCCATTTAGGAAGCAAAGGGACTGACTGTTGTGATAAAGTGCACGGCAAAACATCCCGGGCTGAGCTCTAACAGCATCGCAGGGATCTGAGGACGTAATTGCCTTGTTATTTCCGTGCTCCCCAGGGCTGTGCTGGAGGCAGTTTAGCAGAACGGGCACTTAAAAAGTGCCTCCAGCAAACTCCGCTCCCCGCTGCCTGCTTTCCCAGATCCCTCGTTGCCTTTGCTCCGCTTGGCAGGAGCTCGTTTTCCTCCTCCTCCTCCTCCTCCTCCGGGAAATTCCCGTCCTTTGATTCCCCATGCATGCCGGCAGCCCCGGCCTCGGTTAAGGCACTGCTGCAGAGCCCGCCCGCCCCCAGCCCCGCTCCTGGAGCCATCCTTTATTCCTCACTCCGAATTTCCTCGGGACGTGGAGCATCTCCTTGGTTTGGTTTCGGGGGCTGCAGCACCGAGCGCCTATTGCAACGCAAATAACGTGAATAAGGCTTCCTCGGTGATATTCCAGCCCGGTGTCCCAGCGCTCGGGCCGGCTGGTGACCTGAGAAAACCAGTCTTGTTCGGGACCGTGCCACCCTCCTTCCTCCCCTCGACGCTGCTTCAGCTAAACACATTCTGGGAAAACAACGAGATATGCTGCCAAAATAGCAGAGAGGACCAACTCCCCAAACAAGGAGGCCTTCCCCCAGCTTGATGGGTTTAATGGAGTAACAGGAGGTAAAAACAACCGGTGCAGAGCTCTTTAAACTTCTGAATAGCTCCTGATCACACACTTTGTTTCTGAAGAACACGTAGGAAGGAGCAAGGATTGCAGGATAAAGCTCCAGCAAAACCATTATGCTGAAGTGCAGTAAAAAATGAAAGGACTCTTTCCCTCAGCAAAGATTTCACCGAGGTTAGGTGTGCTACTGCTAGGAATTACTTTTCTTTTAGACAATGTATGTATTAAACGTGTGCTAAAATGTATTCTCATCATTAAAAATGAGCTGTAATTAGCGAATGAATTAAGTGCACTTTTGTAAAGATCCACTCTCATTCACTCACTGATTTGCAGTCAGTTGTTTGCAATGACTCTCCCTGCTGACAGAAATTCAGACACTTTATAATGTTCAGCCCATAAGTGCAGAATCACAGAATCACAGAATATCCTGAGCTGGGAGGGACACACAAGGATCATCGAGTCCAACTTCTGGCCCTGCACAGGACAGCCCCAAGAATTTCCACACGTGCCTGAGAGCGTTGTCCAATGCAAGAATTCAGTCTTTCATTCGAAAGAACTTCATACAATAATGCTTATTTTTATTTTGAGATAAGTAAAGCACACATTGATAAATTGGGCTGGCCGCTGCCTGAGCTCCTCTTCCTTGAACCTTCACTTGTGGCCACTGTGGGATACAGAGGACTTGTCCAAATGGGCTTTTGGCCCAGCCTGGCATGGCCATGGACATGTTCTGTTTTTAGAGAAAACCAAGTAAGTCTTGTGTTAGAGTACAAGAAGGAATTTTGGATGCTCATGACAGTGCTCCTGCCAGCAGGCAATGGAGGAAAGTGTACATGGTTTTTTTGCTTTACTCCCTCCCACTGAGCATTTCAGGTTAAGGTGGATAAGACCCACTTGTGATTTCAGCTGTTACAGTATTAAATTTCATTTGCTGATGCCATATGTTATTTGTGTGCTAACAAATGCGCCATTTTTAGCTCATAAAGTGCCGAATGAATTTATCTGGAATAACTTCCACCCTAACGTGGCCAAACATTTGGCAAACAAAGTTCTGAAGTGTGCTTTGGGGAGTTGTATTTGATGACAGTGTGTGGGTATCGAAATAATTAGGAGTGCAGGCTGAGGGAAGGAGGACAGAAGATTACAGAGCAGGGACACAGCTCATAGCTTGGGAAGCCCTTGGAAAGAGGTGACTCTGGTTCCTCAGTTTCCCTGCCTCCTCTTTCTGTCTCCTCCCTCCCCTTCCTTTCCCCCTCGATAATCCTGCCTGTCTGGAATCAATAAAAGGAGCACATCAGATAAGGCAAGGGATTATTTCCTTCTGCTTTTGCTATTATACCAAGCACAATATCAAAGTATTCCGTGCATCCTCCCAGCTCCTTGTGAAAGAAAGGATCCTTTTATTCCTTGGCTGGCCTTTTGTGTAGCCAGGAATCTGCCGCCCACTCAGGTAATTTGTACCAACAGATCATACCTGTGGTAGCAGAAGATCCTGTCAGGAGGGAATATCCAGCAGAAACCAGGCATTGCTCATGTGTGAGGAAGGCTGGCTGGAAAGGGGAGGAGAGCTGATTTTTTTTTTGCAACTCCCTTGGAGGAGGGGAAGGCTTGGGAAGAAGCTTTTGCTCAAACAGGGAACTTTTTTTGAACTTACCTTAATAAATGTGTGTGTTCCTAGTGAGACTATGAAGTGCCTCATCTGCTGAGTGCTCAAACTCACACCCTCCCACTCAGTGTCCCCCTCGGCCCCATCTTCCCCCATAAAATATTCTCCTATTTCCCATGTGTGCCCTCTCCATGGGCACAGGACCCAGATTCCTGGTGTACAAGGACACCAGAGCCAGCAGCATCTCACTGGGATATAATTTGTCTCAGAGAGTGTGAGAATGACGGGAGTGTGAAGATGACAGGATGTCCCCGTGGCCAGCCCTGCGGTACCTCGGCGCCGGCGACATCTCAGGCAGCTCCCAGTCTGATGCCAGAGGTTCTGCTGGGAAGAGAGGGACAAAAACAGCCTTCAGCTTGTCCTCAGCTTCCAGTTTGCCAGGTCAAAGATGGCAAAAAACCACCAGGGTGGAGGTTCCCGTTCCCACTGCTGTGAGGCCACAGCCAGCCCCACAGAGAAGAGGCTCTGTTGCACCCCAGCACTGGATTTTTTTTCCCTGCTCCTGCTGTTAACCCAGTTCCCCTCTCTTCCTCCTCGTTATCCCTGGATAAAGTCTGGTTATCCTTCCTGCTCCTGCAGACACCCTTCCCTCAGGCTGACAGCACCCTTTGTATGTTTGTTGCATGAGAGGCTTCTGGAATAATACTACAGTGCTGATAAAGAAATTAGGTTTGGGGGCGTGTGGGTGGAGTAATTTCTAATATGCTGAAACCATCCAAAAAATAGCCACAAACATGAAATTACCTCAATTTGCAACTGTGCAAATGTCATATTTAATAGAGCTACTCCCTTTTCACCACCCCAGTGTTCATAAAGACCTTCCCTCCTTCCCCTGTGTCAGAGGATGAGAAGTTTTGGATGGCTCTGAACAACACAGCCAGTGCTCAGATTGATTATTCTTGACTAAATTTGTTTAATTTTATTTTTCAGGCTTTGGATATCAATTAAAAGAACACAACTCTTTTGTCTTGTGTGTTGCTCCCCTCAAAATAATGAACTGTTTAATACACCAGAGGCAATTTCAAATTATCTAGTTTAATGAGGAAGGTTGTGATGGAAGATTTATTACCCTTTCTGATCTGCTAATGTATTTTCTCAACCATCCCAGCAGAACCACTCACTGTATTTTCATTATACACTCTATTTTCAGGGGTTCATTAGTTGTAGACTAAAAATAACAGTGAAGGCCTCAGTCTGAAAGCCAATCCAATTTTTTTTAATTGGAAACAAAATTTGATCAGACAACTTTCTAATCATAACAGCATCAAGCATCGAGACCCTTACTAGGTGTTTTGTCCAATTTGAAACTTCATTTGGCTACACATAAAGACCTGACCTAGAAATACAATCATGTAACTGCTAGGAAGGACAAATCCAGCCTTTTCCTGAACAAAAAAAATCCCACGTTAGCACAAGCCATGGACTGTGGTCTAGTCCAATTGACACACATTAAAAATAAAAGGTCTGGCAATGAACCCGCTCATCTGAAACAAACTCAAGAGATGCTCTGAGTTGCTGGCTCAACATCAGACTTAAGAGATAATGAAGACTTTTTTCCCTCCAGAGAATTAAAAATAAAATTAAAGAAAGTAAGATAGCCAAATGATCTCCTACCTTAAATCTGGATTCAAATCTTTGGGTTGGCACTACCCAGCAATGTTGGATTATAGGACATAACACAGGCCCGGTGTTTTTCCTGCTGCATCATTTTGATGTGCAAAAACCACAGGAATAACAAGAGGAGAGGGGAGAGGGATCCATATTCCCAAGGCCCAGCTTTAGCTGAGGGACTCTGGCTTTGGCCCTGCACACAGGCCAGGCATCCTTCCTGGGAAATGATGGTAATTATGTTGTGGGAATGTTCCTCACACAATCATGGAATGGTTGGAGCTGGAAGGGACCTTTAAGATCATAAAATTCCACCCCCTGCCATGAGCAGAGACATCTTCCACTGTCCCAGGCTGCTCCAAGCCCTGTCCAACCTGGCCTTGGGCACTTCCAGGGATCCAGGGGCAGCCACAGCTGCTCTGGGCACCCTGTGCCAGGCCCTCACACCCCTCACAGGGAAGAATTCCATCCTAATATCTCATCTAACCCTGCTCTCTGTCAGTTTGAATCTGCTCCCCCTTGTCCTGTCACTCCATGCTCTTGTAAAAAGTTCTCTCCATGTTCCTTTTAGGCTCCCTTCAGGTACTGGAAGGCCACAATTAGGTCACTCTGAAGCCTTCTCCTTTCCAAACTGAGTAATTCCAGTTCTCTCAGCCTTTCCTCAGAGGAAGAGAACTTTCCAGCCCTCTGATCCCCTTGTGGCAACCACGGGAGCTGTGCTTGCTGCAGACTTCCCTCAGACTGGTCCCAAACCCACTCTGTTCAGCAATAAAATATCTGGAATGCCCACACAAGGCCATCCATGGGGGCACTTGGCAGTCATTCCTAAAGGATCCCCACAGGAAGATGTTTGCAATGACCTGCCTGTGGGGAGGCTGGGCTGAGGATGTGTTTTGTCCAGATAACACATCACCCAGACACCCAGGGGATTTTTAAAAGGGATATAGGGAAGTTATTGCACCTCCTGTCAGCCCCCACGCTATAGATTTTAGATGCATAAATTATATATTTACGTTCAAAACTCTATTATTCATAGAGTTGAGTAAACAAGTATTGATTTTTACACTGTAGCACAGATGAGTGTTTGTGGTGATGCAGAGGCTCCTCTTTCACCTCGGGCACCTCTGACCTCATCTCTGCTTCCTGAGCAAGGAGTGTGGTAAAAAAGCTGGGATGGAAAATAGCTTAGCCCAGGTAGCCTACGCAGAAGGAATAAAGCTGAAACCATGGGAGGTGGGATACTGAAAAGATGCTAATGGCATCCCAAAATAGCCCTGTTTCTTGTTCTGGTTCTCTGTTGGTTCAGGACCTTTAACATGTAAGGTCATGTCCCTGTCCTGCATTCAGGATTGGACCCCTGCCCCTCAGGTAACCCTATATATTGTTATATATTGTTATATATTGTTATATATTGTTATATATTGTTATATATTGTTATATATTGTTATATATTGTTATATATTGTTATATATTGTTATATAGTGTTATATAGTGTTATATATTGTTATATGCTGTTAAGGTAGCCATGCCCACGGGTGTTTGGTGTTGCTCCCAGACCCTTTGGTCCCGGTGTTTGTTATTTTACATCATTAAAGTGTTACATTGAGGCACTCCATCTTTCCTGTCCCTTTAGATATTAGGGATATATTATAATTTATTGTATTATATTAGCCACACTCCATCCCAGCTGGACCAGACCTGAAATCTCAGCGAGGACCGGTGAGGATGATCAAGTTTAGAACCAGGCAGCTGGCTGCTGGGAATGGAAATCAATGTGCATTTCCTTCTGAATGGCCCCTTCTCCACCCACCCCCGCGGCGTGCGGCTCGCCGGGATGTGGGGCCAGACAGACAGAAGGGAGGATGTGTGAAACCGTCTCAGCTCACACACAGCAGCCTCAGCTCTCCCACCTCCCGGGCAGAGTGCTGCCTGTGTGAACAGAGCAGGAAAAAAGAGGCTTAAATGTATTTTAAGAGTGATACTACCGCAGAGATTACATGAAACCCTTCATGAAGGGCCTGGCTATCAGTAGGTGAGCTTGTGTCAAGATTTCTCTCTATTAAATGTTTCTCCCTATTAAATATATGATGCCACCATGTGCATTTAAGGGTGGCAGAAAAAAAGTCCTCTAACTGCATTTTCCAGGGCTCCATTGTTTCAGAGGTTAACCAAAATCACTCACTTCATGGCTAACTTTGCTATATTGAATCAATGAACAAGTTCCTTATTGGATTTTTATTGCAGATAAAATTGACAGGGAAAATCGCTAGGATATACTTAAAAATGGGAAGGAAATGTACGTTTACAATAAAAAGGTCTCTGAAGGTCTCTTGTTTCATAGGAAGGAAGCTGTCTTTATAGTGCATGAACTATAAAATATGATTAAAACTGAAGAGAGACAGGAAGCTGATAATTTGATTTATCATCTTAATGGCTATGATTCATGAATAAATAATATAATGGTTTATGTCTCTCTTGTAAAAGAAGTAGAGAAGAGCAATTTGTCTAATAAATGACTTCAAAAATTACAGCTGAGTCTTGTTTGCCACGTTTGTTCTATTTAAAAAGAATGAGCGAGTATCTTATTTCTTATTACTTACTAGGACATTTGTTGTATTATTTATAAGAGTCAAAAACCTTAACTAAAAGCCACTCATCTCTGACCACAGTCTCCCATTAGCTTTAAATTCAGGAAAGAGAAAAGGATTGATCACTAGATCAATAAATCTAACCTTGGATCTGACTAAAAGCTTCCTTTAACCTCCTTCCTCCAGCATCCTTTTTCAAAATTAAAGTATCCCCGTTTTTAATTATTTAAGAGCATGTCAATTTTATAGTAAGGCCCTGTATGACTGCATCATACAAGGATTTCTTCCTTATGCTGGAAGCCCACCAGCAACTTTAAAAGGAAAGCATTTAAATCACAATAATTTGTTGTTTTTTTGTTTTTTTTTTTTTTAAAGTTGGATGTGCTGCTATATATATACACCCTGCTCCAAATACACCCCGGATTTCATCAAGACAAATGCTGAGAATAGGAAAATTGAGAAGAAATGTGTATTCACACAAACTACCCCAAGCCCATCAATGACTCTGCTGGAGATGAAGTTGCCCTGTATCGATGGCCCCGGGCCAACGAGTGACATGGTTACAGACCTGCAAAAAGTCATTCCAGGCAAAAGCAAACTCCAGAGGACACAATTAATGGAAAGAGTGTTTAATTTTTTTCTAAACCATCTTATAAAAATAACTTGTATATGTAGTTTGCCCAGCGTGCATCAAGAGCCTGACCATTTTTTCCCCCCTTCTATCAAAATAATTTATGAAAATCAGATATTTTTTTTTAACCAGAAGCTGTTCACACCAATTCAATACACTCTGTTTCCACTGTGCTGCTATGGGACAACCTTCAAAACAATTCAAAGCACATCTTGCAGGCACAATTCCTGATGCAAAGCTGGTTGGGTGCCCCAGAACAGGGGAGCTGTGGATTGATGACCTCGCTCAACCACTGGCCTGCTGCAGAACCTTGACCACATGGGTTTTGGCACATCTCTGCACCTTTCCTTGTTCCACTTTAAATCTTCATCCTGATTTCTGTCTTGGCAGGATTTGGGCTGAGAAGAGAGGCTGTGGACTCCTCATCCTGGGAAGTGTCCCAGGCCAGGCTGGATGGGGCTTGGAGCAGCCTGGGGCAGTGGAAGTGTCCCTGCCCATGGCAGGGGTGGAGCTGCACGATCTGTAAGGTCCCTTCCAACCCAAACAATTCTGGAATTCTGTGCTTCTAGAAAATGGAAGTTCTTACTCTGTTTTTGAGGCTAATTTTTAAGAGTTTCAAAACTGAATTCAAGAGTTGCTTGTCTTTGGGTCAAGCTGTTCTAAGGTGGTACTGGAATGAGCAGCATTGATAGGACTGTTAATGACAGCAGTGGGGGGAAAACTTCAGGATGACAATTCTTGGCATATTGTAAAACCAGTCCTACCAGGTTTGTTTAAAAGAGAAAGGGAAAGGAGGGAAAAAACGGTAAATGGATTTAAACAAAATAGACCTTTTGAGTTCTTCTATTTCATAAAACATGTACAGTTCATGCCATGGATCTTGCACAGACTGCATGTGTGACACGACTCAGTGATAAATGTCACACAGGTGGACAAAAATCAGGAAAAAATAGTGGGAACTTTCACAAAATCCCATTTATCAATACTTTCCACATATGATTTCCCTAAACTAATGCAATTAACTGCCCCACAGTCCAAAGGCACTATTTTTATGTGCCACACCTTATTTCCCCAACTGGTGTATTATATAGGTCTCCTAAATTTGGAGTGCTCAAGATGTTTTTGGGGTAAGTGATGCATCAACTCATGTCAAAACAATGTAGGCTGAATCCAGAATGACACTGAAACACAGCATGTTGGGGAATGATACCCCAAAAAAGGGCTTTTCATTTCATTCTCTTGGCTTTTCATTTTGAAGGGACAAAATCTTTGCCGATTTTGAAAATGACAGTGGCCTTCACTAACTTCTGAAGCACACCTTTTAGTCAAAACCTAATTTTTGCGGTCCTGCCACAAAAATAATGCTAACCCTGATCTAAAATTATGAGCTTTTTGCCCTAATTAGGAGTTTCTGAAAGAGAACTTTAATCAAGCAGACTGCAAATATCTCTGACGTCGCTCCAGATCTTGAACCAGAAGCTCTTCCTTCGTACTGCAGCCACCCAAATCCCAGCCCACCATCCCACCGTGATGGGCACAGTGGACAAATGCAGAGGAATGATGATCCCCATGTTGCACCTGGAAAATGGCAGTGACAGGGTAAAATAGACTTAGCAATATAAAGCTGCACCTGATAAAATCCAGTTTATGCAAAAGGCAATGAACGGAAGCAGCACAAGATAAAAATTGCAGAAAAAACCAGGGTCATTTTTCTGACATCAGTTCTGTTTGGATGTGGAGGAGGGAGGATCTCAGCTGGGATAAGCCACTGTAAGTGTATCAATAAAGCCACGCTGATTTGTAGCAGCTGAGAATTCATCCTGGAGCGAGTTCATCCATGTGCAGTGCCGTGGATTGATGTGTTAGCATTTTCTCCCTGGAGACTTTGGTTCCAAACCTATTTAAAACCTAGTGAAAACAAACGGGCTGGTCTCTAGGCAGATGTCCCTGGAAATCTGTTTACATCATCACAGTGGCAGCAGCTCAGTGGAAAGGGTTTTATCTGCTCAGGTTGGGGGTAAGGGCAGGGTGGCAGGTCCTGGTGGAGTTGCATGGCAAAGCTCCCTTGGTAACTCCTGAGCAGCCAGCTTGCAGGATGGATTTGATGTCCACGAATCTATAGGATACTTTGCAAGGTGAAATGAAAAGATTCAAACAGAAGTATTGCTTAATCTGAGCCTATAGTCTTGGAGCCAGACTCTACAGCACTGTGCTCTACTGCTCCTTGCCTGCACACAGATTCCCAAGGGATCAGTGATGGGCCCAGTCTTGTTCAGCTTATTCACCACCCTGGATGAAGGGACAGAGTGTTCCCTCAGCAGGTTTGCTGGTGATACAGAACTGGGAGGAGTGGCTGACACACCAACAGGCTGTGCTGACACTCAGCCAGACCCGGAACAGGCTGCAGAGATGGGCAGGGAGGAAGCTAAGGGAGCTCAAGCAGGGTGGCCCTGTCCTGGGAAGAAGGACCCCATGCAGCAGTCCAGGCTGGGGGCTGACCTGCTGGAAAGCAGCGCTGTGGAGAAGGACCTGGGCTGAGCCAGCACTCTTCCTTGTGGCCAAGAAGACCAATGGTACCCTGGGCTGCATGAGGGAAAATGTGGCCAGCAGAGCGAAGGAGGTGAACCTGCCCCTCTCCTCAGCCTGGTGAGGGCTCAGCTGGGACTGCTGTGTCCAGTTCTGGGCTGTTTAGTATGAGAAATACAAGGGTTACTGGAGTGGGCCAGTGGAGGGGCTGTGAAGGCAGTGAGGGAACTGGAGCACCTCTCCTCTGAGGAAAGGCTGAGGGAGCTGGGCCTCAGCTCTGGAGAAGTGACAGCTGAGAGGGGAACCAATCAATCCATACAAATACCCCAAGGGCAGGTGTCAGGAGGATGGGAACAGACTTCCCAGCAGTGCCCTGAGACAGGACAAGGATAACAGGCACAAACTGAAACACAGGAAGCTCCATCTGAATATGAGGAGAAACTTCTTTACTGTGCAGGTGATGGAGGCCTAGAACAGGCTGCACAGAGAGGTTGTGGAGTCTCCTGCTCTGGAGATGTTCAAAACCCACCTGGATGTGATCCTATGCTTGAGCAGGGGGCTTGGATGAGATCCTCTCCAGAGCTCCCTTCCAACCCCAACCACTCAGTGATAACCTCAGCCACAGGTCATTGTTGATTTTTTGACAAGATCCTTCACATGCATGAAATTAAACACATTTGTAATTCGGCAGGCTTGGGGCTCAGTTTCAAAAGCACTTTGAGAGGACACAAAGGCTCCCTGTGGTGAAAGGAGAGGAAACAATGTGGCTGTTGGAGTTACAATTACACCATCTCACATTCTTTTGGCAGAGGAGTTCCGGGCCCAGTCTGGGAGAGGAGATAAAGCACATTCAGGGAGCAGAACTGCAGGTCACTGCTGCACCTCTGGAGCTGCACCCCGAGGCCAAGCCTGGAGTTTCCTGCCTGAACCCACATCCACTGAGTCTCGTGGGATTCCACCAACAGCTCAGCAGCAGCTCTGCCTATCCATGTAATGTAAGTAATGCTTTTAGGAGCATTATCCATGCGTGGTTTTCCCGTACATGGAATTTGGCAGGAAGCCATTTGACCGAATGCTTCACATTGCAAGAAAAATCAGCAGACTTGCTTTCTTTTTTAACTATACTTATTAAAAAAACCAACCCCCCTACTAACAAAGCAGGAATGTTACTCACCATCACCTCAGGCTCAACCATGCAGAATCAGATTGTTAAATATGCAGATTTTAAAGGAAATATCTTCCTTCACACCCTCCCACCCTGTGCTTTATCATTTAAGCAGTGGCAGCTCCTACAGCAAAAACTGGGTATTTCATATAATGCAACACTGAAACAGAGTTCCCAACTCCAAGCCCCATCTATCATAAGTAACTACATGATTATCTCTTCCAGACACTGATCAAATCCCAGTTTATGAGCAGTTTGCTTTTTACTGCTATTATACAAAATGAAAAGCTCTTCCAGAACCCCGCTGCTCTGACGGCGACAAGTCTTCCTCCTCTCCAACCAAAATCTTTTCAGGACCAGTTTATACATGTTTGTTCCTGCACTGAGTGTTGTCCTTAACTTGAATTGTTTTTCCTCTCCCTGGTATTTAGTCCCCTGATATATTTATAGAAAGATCATATCCTCTTTCAAACTTCATTTTGCTCGGAATAGTAATGTTAGAAATAGACTGATGAATTTACTGCAGCGGATAGGGACAGACAGACACACACACACAGAGGCTAGAGCACTCATTTTAAAAGAAATGCAGAAAATACAGATGAGTCAATCTTCAGTTAACAGTGCATTATTTCAATCATGTCAGCAACACATGTCAACTACAATAGAAAAGACAGTTCAAGTTCAAAACTGATTTTCAGGGGGTTTTAGACCTAACGACTATCCATCTATAGAAATACCAGAAAGCCTACCTGGAATTCCGTAAAACTCTAGCCTAGGGACTGTACCAAAAGCCCACAACGAATATAATTTCTAAAAAAGAGAGCTGTGAAGACTCAAAAGTACATTTAAACAGAGCCTAGTTTGGGTGGTAAATAATACACAGAAAAAGAAAAAATAATCAACAAGTCGCTATTAAAAAAAAACCTAGAAGGAAAAGAGATTGAACATACTATTGTCTGTTTGGAGACAATTTCTTTCACAAAAATATTTTCTAGCTTTGCTGCTCTGGTACATCAATCCTGAGCACTCTAACTTTTGACTTATAATGATATTCCTTCAGATACAGCTTCACCGAGGGAGGGATGGGAAGCGCATCGATACCATCATAAGTTGTACAGTTGCAAATGACCGTTCTACATATGTGCTGGAGAGAGAAGGGAAAGGTCCTGTTCAGGGGAGTGGATAAAAGTGGTTCAAAGAACATACAGGAACTCGGATCTTTGTAGTGTTCTAGGAGTCCCGTGATGTCAGGAGAATGGAAGACGCAGGGGTCGTGGGCATCAAAGCTGAAGTTGTGATTCCACTGCTCTATGCGGGCGTGGAGGGAGCGGCTGTAGCGCCTGAAGCTCACCGAGAACAAATAATCCTCCTGGGCAGAGTCCCGCAAGAGAAACGTTCCCTCTGGCTTTCCTTCCAGCAGCGCCTCAGCCGCGTATTTATCCATGACTCCCCAGTAGCAGGGGTTGTTATTGATCTGGAGGAGGTCTGGCACCAGGCAGTGGACATAATCAATCTGGGTGTGGTATTTCGGGGGCGTTTCCATCCGTAGCAGCTCGTCATCCGTTTCCCACTTGGGCTTGTTTCGTTTTCGAGAGCTTGTGCACAGGGTTATGACTTCATCGTCGGAGTCCATGTCGCTCTCATCTCTAGTGCTCCTCGCCACCTTGCCCGTCACCAGCTCGGGCCTCGGGTCGCCCCGCGAGGAGCTGCTGTCAGTGACGTCACAGGACTGGGAGGGAGAGTCCATTGCCCCATTGGCAAACTCCTCGTCTCGCAGCTGATCCTCCCTCTCCTCGTGCTGGGACAAATCAGCAATTATCCATTCCTCCGCCTTTGGACTTACAGGGGCCGTGTGCCTTTTGATCAAGTGCCACCGGAAAGCCAGCTCGGAGCGCGGAGGGAAGGGACACTTATCCAGCATCAGCTCACTGATATGGATTTTCCTTTTGGACGGCAGGCCGGAGGCGTGCCGGCTGCTGCAGTTCTTTATGGGAAAGCACTGACCCACAGCATCCTGCAGCTTCTGTTTGAGAGACCGCCCTAAAAACCTGTGGCCACAGGAGCGGTCCAGATCCAGCTCGATGGACGAGCAGCTGTACTTCCTCTCTTGGCTCCTTAAATTAGCCCCCGACCTTCCTGCAGCGCTTGCTGTTTCGGCATCGGGACAATGCTCGCTTTTCTTGGACCAGGAGAGTTTCTTCCCGCTCCAGACATAGCCATCCTTTCTGTCTGCGCTTCTGCTCCGGCTGCTCTTGGGCCTCACATCTGCGTTTTTTGCACTGCTGTCCTTGTTTTCTGCCATCGTGACAGCTTGGCTTCACAAGTTGCCAGGAAGCGCACGCCGTGTTTCTTGTGGGGTTTTTTTCTACATAAGGAAGCTTCCTCAAGGCACTTTCTGGAAATATCTAAGGAAAAAGAAAACACAGCTCAGTTAAGTGCTGTGCACACACACAGTGCAACAGCAGTGCTGGTGGATACAGGACAATACTGACAATTAATTGCTGACCATGTTAAAATCGTGTGATTGAGGTGAATTCAGTGGCACACCCCACAAATTCCAACCTGATCCCAGAAAAAGCTCTCTTAACCCTTCCTTGGGAAAAGCATCCTCCAGAAAAAAACCCCCATCTTAACGTATTTGTCGAATTTTCATTCTGATTATGCAGCAGAGCAGAACGTTTTAGGTGTTGGCAACCCCATTGTGCCAGGGCCCATTTCAAATGGAAACCCTTCCCAGGGCAGGTGATACTGCTTTAGCTGTTTATGGAGCAAATTCTGCATCTCTTCCAAATAACCCTTCAAGAAGGAACAAACCAGAACAGAAACAAGTAGGTCAGAGTACAAAGAGCTACTGTACCTAGATGATGTGCCTGTTTGCTACTAATCCACAGGGTGGGATGCCAGAGATCTTTTTCTTAACTGACACTTTTGGGTCACTTTCAGGATAAAAAAAAAAAACAAACCCTAAATTTTATCAGTCACAGATTCTGTCAGTTTCTGAAAGCTGTTTTCCTCTGCCTTCTCAAAGAAAAGGAGCTAGGAAATACTGAGGCCCTAAGGGATTGAAATATCTGGGGCTTTACATACTGAAAAGGATTAAAACAATCCAGCCCCTTACTAAAAGCAATTTTAAAAGGGCGTGAAAGATGGAACTGCTTATTACTCATTAGAGAAGGAAGTTTACATTATTAAAATCAGGATTGCTTTGAGACCTACGGTTGCTGATTTCATTTTCTTTTGTTTCCAAAGGTATATTGAATTCTCAAATAGATGAGAGGTTTCCTTTTGACTGCTGCACTTTGAAAACAAAGATGAAAAAAATCCTCTTTTGATTACTCAGTTGAAAGTGGAGCAGGATTTTTTCAAGATATGTAGATAGCAATATGGTATGGGTGCTATACCCCCTGAGGCATGGCAGGGTGTAGAAATATTTCCCATCACTTATCATAATCAGGATATTCCATGATTCTGTGATGCTCCTGCACCAAAACCATGCCCAGCTCCTCTGTTGCACCGGGTTGGTTTTTTTTTTTTTGGCTGTGAGTTTTTCTGTCGTGTTGTTTTGGGGTTTTGGATTTTTTTTACAACTAATTGACATGGTAAATACTAAGCAGGAAAAGAAAAGGGCATCCACTTCCTCTCTCCATTCAATCCATTCTCATCATCAGGATTAGCCAGCATGACACAACCTCTCTGCAGTCCCCCGGGGCTGCGCAGGCTGAGTTCGAGCCTCTGCTTTCAGTAAAAGAACAAGACAGCCTTGCCAAAATGCTCACATGCAATCTGTGGGCCAAATGCATCCCAGATGGAACTTTCACCCAGGAATTTTTCACATTGCATTCCTTATTTAAAACCCACAGACCTGAGAGCTGTGGGGGAAAGGAAAAGGCAGGGGAAAGGAGGAGATGCAGAAATGTAGAATGAAGGTAAGATAAGTTCAATATTGGAAATGTGTTGGGAAGAAAAATGGCATTAGAGCAATGCAGATGAATATCACCTCACTGGTACCAAGAGGAATCACAAGAAAGGGTCCAAATTTTAGCAATTACAAATCAAATATTAAACTAGAGCTTTATATTTCTTCTCTCAGGGTTTTGCAAATTGCTTTTCAGTGAAAGCATGGCAAGACACAATGAAGACAGGAGAAAGGAAACATTTGCATATGAGACTCAAAACATCTTTATTTAGACCGGGATTCATTGATTGCTTTTGGAACGTTGATATTTTTCATCCAGAAATACCTAGAGTGAAGCACTAAATTCTCTCCACAATTCAAAAAAAAAAAAAGAAGGAAAAAAAGCAATCTCATTTACCCTGGTGATAATCTGAAGTCACTGAAGACAAAAAGTTTTTAGATTCATCCTGTAGTAAAATACATTAATTGTCTATATATGGGATTTTTAATTGGACAGAGAGATATCACTGAGGTTGCAAAGCCAAGTACTTAAAAATTAGGATACGACAGTTTGTAATTGCTTTTGAAACCTTCAATTATCTCATTCTGCTCATCCAGCCCATATAAGGAATAAGAACATGCAGAACACGGGCTTTTAATTAAAAACTGCAAAACACACAAAACCCAGAAGTGCCTGTTATCTCCTAACTTCAGCCTTGCAACTGAAAGAAGCTCGGGTTTTATGGAATTTCTGGGCTGCCGTTGTATTGAGCTGTAAAGCCACCTTCTCCTTTGTACCTTTCTCCTGCCGTGAGTCATTAGTGGCACCTGAGCCCTGCAAGAGGAGCTGGGGAAGCGGCACGTGATGCTGCAAAGCCACGCACCATCAGCCAGAGCTGCTTCCCTGGGGTCTGGAGGGCTGCTGGAGCCCAGGCGCCGCTCCTGCCACGTCAGAGCAGGAATTGCTAATCAGACAGAACGCTGGAGCCGTGAAAAGAGCAGGGAACAAGCGAAGGAAAAAGGGATGCCGTCCTACCCAAGCCGGGTTTGAACCTGACCGTGTGCTACAAACGTCTGTGTGCTGCGGGAGAGCTGCCTCCCAAACGAATGCCGCTGCCCGGCATTGCAGCGAGGGAGCACACCCTCACACCCTGCTGGATCGCCGATTCACAGCCCCACCAATGAAACGGGGACCAAAAATAATTACAGTGTCAGAAAGGAAAAGGCATAAAGGGCAGGGAAGGCATTCAGTGCTCTATTACCGCTTCGGGCCATCCATCTAAAGCAGCTCTTCCTTTCACTGCAGCGTCCAAGGGAAATGCCACATACTTCCATTAATGCTGCTGGAAGAGCAGGACGGGAGGGCAAGGATAAAAGAGATGGAACACAGAGTGTACTTTTCCCTAGAGGGGAAGGTTAAATGGAGGAGTCCAGCACTGTGCAGCTCACAGGTCTGAGCTCCTTTTGGCAGAAATAATGAGTGTCCTGCCTGCAAAAGCCTCGTCCTGCACGGGGTCACCTCAGGCATCTCTGATGATGGCAGATTTGATAAAACCCTTATGCTGGAAACCCTTTCCCCTAAGGAAACAGCAAAGATAAAGACACATGGGGGGATGAGCAGAGTTCACTTCAGGCCACAGGACCTGGCTGGTAGTCCAGGGTTACCCAACACTGCCACAGCTCCAGTCCCTGAGGACAGGCAGAGAGCTGGGTGGCTTTTGCTGCTGGTTTTGTGCTGTGCCCAGCTCCCTCCTTCAGAGGTTCCTCTCTCTTGTCTGCAGACAAGGTGCTTTTTCTTTCACGAGCTGATGCCTCTACCCTGAGACTTCAAGCCCAGACTAAAAACAATATCCAGTTGCTGTTTGGAGGGATAACAATATTCCCTCCTAGCCAGGGGTAGGCTGCAACCCACAGCTGTGATATAAGACAGCGACAGCCTCACCATATGTCTAATCAATAATGCCAATAGGGAATCAAAACCATAAACGTAGACAGCCTTTTTTTTTATTTATTTATCCAATAAATACTTGAATACTGAACTGCTTTAAGCAGATACTTATGTCCTGAGCTGCTGGATCCTTGCCTCTAGCCCAACAGTCCTCCTCATCAAGCTGCTTCCCTTCCTGTATAAAGAAGGAGCAGATGGTGGGGGGTCTCCAGCCAGACCTCCCACTTGGAGGGGGATTGCTGCCAGTGTGGGCTCAGGGGAGCCATGGCATGGCCATCTCCTGAAAACCTCCCAGGATGAAGGTCCCACCACCTCTCTGGTGCTCCCACGCTGCACAACCCTCCTAGGGCAGGAAGAACTTGGAAAGTTTTGTGTCCAAGAACACGGAGCGTTGCTGTATTGTGCCTCTAATTAAACAACAAAGGAATGCTCACAAAGAACAATGAATCAATTTTGGAATTGTTATGGGAGTTGATTTTGTAGAGCTGATAAAATCCTGAGAGACAAGAGCAAGCTGCAATAAACTAGAGTACTTTTTCTTTCATAAAAGTTATTTTAAAACAAAATCTCACTGCTCACGAGCTGCTTTCATTAATTTCACCCGATTAGATTTTGGCCACAAGACCACATTTTAAAACCTGACCTTCCCAACCTACTAAGGATAACAATAAATCTCAATTCCTCTGTCTTAAATTATTTGTCTTCAGTTTTGGCTTTACTTTGACTTATGATACCATCTAAAAATACTTAAGCTTGACTCCAGAGGCCTTTACATGGCCTTTTGTCTTAAAGCAATTATCACACGTACACACAAAAGAAAAAGGCTTCCTAAAGGTACCACTGGCATCCTAAATATTTCTTCCTTTGAAATACCCTTGATTTATCCTCGGAAGTGTAGGAGGAGGGAGGCCATGCCCAGCTAACCCCAACACGGGGGATATTTTATTGACTCCCAGGAGCTGGAACTGAGCTGGCAGCAGGTGCCAGAGGTGAGGGCTGCTCGTATCTCCTGCTTTAATGAAGCTCTGCTCATGTGTGGCAGGAGAGATGCAGGCAGCGCTGCCTGGCAAACCGCAGCAGCCTCTCCAGCACTAAATCAGTGAAAGCTTTATGGTCCATGACCAACACTCCGTGCTCCACCCAGAAACCGAGGAGAGCGGCGATTCCCGGCTCCCGCCCCGCTCGCAGCCACTCACACCTATTAATCAAGCCGAGTTCCCAACCGGATTTAAAGTAGTACTTTGCATCTGGTGCCCTGTCACTTCGGACGCCACAAAGCCACAGCGCCTGCAGTGTCCCGGACAAGTGACCACGGGATCCTGAAACCCCCCTGAAAAACCTCCCCCCAGTCTTCTTGTGCTGTTCAAAGAGTTATCCCAGCAGGCAGCATCTCCAGAGAAGCAAATTAGTTGTTACACAGAACCGAATGTAAAATGGCTTTTATATTGCAAAACACTTTAGGTGCAGTTTCTATCAGAGCCTCCGAAAATTAAAGCGATTAAGAAAAATAAACACATTTGACAGGCATTTGTCTCCATCCCAGGCAGCGGCTTGCAGCAGGAATAGCTTGGTCTTCCCACTCATCTGATAAGCAGTTCAGCTCCGAATCATTTCTCTAGAACACATTATCCTCGCCAGAAATCACGATTTACTGAAATATGTAGGATACACCCATGGAAAACATGTCTCTACACAGCTTCCACAAGGTTTAATAATGAAATCTGGCCATATTTCTATATTTTTTTTTAAAGAAGTGTGCCTGCTTTGTAATCCTGTCCCTTATTCATTCATGAAACTATCAGCAATGAGAGTGTTAGAGAGAAACACATTTCCAATATAAATAAATCACTCTGCTCACCCCAGCCACCAATAACCCCGCTGCAGAGCAAAACTGAAGATAAAAGGGTTTCGCCTGGAAGCAATTTTTTCTTAGAAACAGGAATAAACTGGGCCAGATCATTAAGGCTACATAAAGGGAAAACAGATAATGCTGTTTTTTCCTCTTTATTTCAGGTATGTTCGATTCGAACATTTTTTATTAATCCTTTAAGAGATCAGCCAGGACGCTGTCTTCCTATTTTTCAGCCAAAAAAGAAAAAAAAAAGAAAAAAAAAAAAGAAAGAAAGCTTAATGATTTTTGCAGTGCAATCGCTACCTGCCTGACTACCCCTGCTGTCAACTCCACCTCGCACAGGCATCAGGATGGCTGGAATTCCAGAGTAATTCCATAATGACCATAAGGATCTCCAGAGGGGTTTGACCCTGTGGCTGGGTGAGAGCCCCCCGGCGTTCTGGGGGTGCTGCCCACGGGAGGGGAAGGGCACGGCTCCTCATCTGGGCTTTCCCTGCCGTTCCCGTGCCTCTTGAGGAGCTGCCATTAAATTCATATAGAGAGGGATAAACAGGGAATATACGTGCCCTATTTGTGCGAGGATACATACGTCGGGGTTTTTCAGAGGAGAAGCAGACGGACAGAAGTCTCTTTTGACAGAGCGAAGACCCCGGACCGAACCTCCCCCGGTGACAGGAGACCCCGCGCTGGATGTCCTCGGTGACAGGAGACCCTGAGCCCCGACAGACCCCGGGCCAAGCTCCGCGGTGACAGCAGACCCCGGACCGAGTGTCCCCCGGTGACCAGGCTCAGTCCCCGGGTGGAGTTACGGCGGTGACAGCAGACCCCGGACCGAGTGTCCCCCGGTGACCAGGCTCAGTCCCCGGGTGGAGTTACCGCGGTGACAGCAGACCCCGGACCGAGTGTCCCCCGGTGACCAGGCTCAGTCCCCGGGTGGAGTTACCGCGGTGACAGCAGACCCCGGACCGAGTGTCCCCCGGTGACCAGGCTCAGTCCCCGGGTGGAGTTACCGCGGTGACAGCAGACCCCGGACCGAGTGTCCCCCGGTGACCAGGCTCAGTCCCCGGGTGGAGTTACCGCGGTGACAGCAGACCCCGGACCGAGTGTCCCCCGGTGACCAGGCTCAGTCCCCGGGTGGAGTTACCGCGGTGACAGCAGACCCCGGACCGAGTGTCCCCCGGTGACCAGGCTCAGTCCCCGGGTGGAGTTACCGCGGTGACAGCAGACCCCGGACCGAGTGTCCCCCGGTGACCAGGCTCAGTCCCCGGGTGGAGTTACCGCGGTGACAGCAGACCCCGGACCGAGTGTCCCCCGGTGACCAGGCTCAGTCCCCGGGTGGAGTTACCGCGGTGACAGCAGACCCCGGACCGAGTGTCCCCCGGTGACCAGGCTCAGTCCCCGGGTGGAGTTACCGCGGTGACAGCAGACCCCGGACCGAGTGTCCCCCGGTGACCAGGCTCAGTCCCCGGGTGGAGTTACCGCGGTGACAGCAGACCCCGGACCGAGTGTCCCCCGGTGACNCATCTCGTCCCCATCTCCCAACCCCGCGATATCCCCATCCCTGAAATGTCACCGTCCCTACAGTGTCCCCGTCTCCTACCCCATGACCTCATCAGCATGTCCCTCATCTCCGCAATATCCAATGTCCCCATCTCCTATCCCCATGTCTTTTTCCCGACGCGCCATCCCTGTGGCTGTCCCTACCCCCATGTCCCCACCCCTGCGATGTCACCATCCCTACAGTGTCCCCATCTCCTGTCCCTGTGACCTCATTAGTGTGTCCCCATCCCCTGCCCCTGTGCTCCCCTCCCAGCAATGTCCCCATTCCCACATCCTCATCCCCACAGTGTCCTCATCTCTCATCCCGTGTCCCCATCCCCTCGGTGTCCCCAGCCCTGCAGGTGGTTGAATGGGTCCCAGCAGCTCTCACCTTATCCCCCCCATCTGATGCTCTTCCTGAAGTGTTTCCTTTTAATTGATGTTATTTCTCCTCTTTTTCCCTCTCCACAAGCAGGCAGGTGGGAGCAGAGATGCCATTGACACAGAGGCCAATACGGTTTGGCCACGCCGAGGGACACACCGATGTCTGCTTCGATGACACTGGCAGGTAACAGCCCTGTTCCCAGAGACCCAGAGAGGGATGGGCTTGTTCCTGGCTGATGCTTTGCCAGGAGTTTGGTATTAGGAAAGATTTTGACTCTGAAAGAATGGTCAGCTGCCCAGGGCAATGGTGGAATCCCCGTCCCTGGAGAGGTTTAAAAGCTGTGTGGGTGTGGCACTTGGGGACACGGATGGGTGGTGACCTCAGCAGTGCTGGGGATGTGGTTGGACTCGATGATCTTAGAGGGCTTTATCAATCCTAATGATTCTGTAAGTTTCTATATCAGTTTCTATATCTGTAAGTTTCTACCTGTGTGAGATACTGGGGTGGATTTATGTCCAAGAAATCCTTTGGGTTTTGCCTGTGCTGAGAACTGGCTGTGTGACATATTTAGGGCCTCTGAATTTAGAAGTGATTGATTTATATCTGAAATGTAAGCATATATATATCCCCATGTATATATATATAGTAAGTATTTTATATATAAAGACTCTATATACACATTTTATGAGAGTGACTTCATAGATTTTAGCAGAAATCAGTGTAGTGTGGGAGTAAATACGTTTATGTATGCACTAAGAAATTAAAAATATAGTTGAAGGAATGCAATATTGGGACTGCTCTATTTTCATCTCTTCCTTGTGCTAGTTCTTGAATGTACAAATACAAACTATATACTTAGTATTACCTTTTTATAGACTAAAAGGTAAACTAAAAAAAACCCAAAGCCCTCTCAAAACAAACTCAAAGGATACACCTTATATACTGGTTATGGTTGAAGTCCATATTATTTTATTCCTTTCTTAAGTTCATTATCATTGCAGAGACTGTTCATGGTCTGGTAACAATCCCTTGAAACCACAAAAAGCCTCATTTGGCATTACAACCAAATGCTTGGAAAAGGGTGCAGATTCCTGGATGTTAACAAATCCTGTGTCTTTCCACAGCTGCATTGTGACCTGTGGCAGTGATGGAGATGTTAGGATTTGGGAAAACCTGGATGATGATGATCCAAAGTCCATTAACGTGGGAGAAAAGGCCTTCTCCTGTGCTCTAAAGGTAGGGTTGTGAACACAGCCCCTCACAGTTGTGGATTTTCCTACAGATTGTGGATTTGCCAGCTCAGGGACACTGCCTCTGTGGGTAACAATAAACAAGAACTACCTCTGACAATTCATTCTACCTCAAACTCAGTTGTAGAGAATTGACTTATACAAAACTTCTGTAATTTTTTTTCCCCTCCTCTTCCTTCACGTTCAGTTAGGTTAATTTCTGACTTTGATCTCCTTTCTGACAAACAAACCCAGCAGATTAAGCTGATTACTCAGTGAACTTTTTAGGCTGTTTCAGTGCTTTCTCACCGTGTGAGTTGCAAGAATTTTCCCAGCATAGGATGTGATCATCAAGTATTAGGAAGAAAGCCAAGAGGTTGTTTTATGTGGGCCTGTGCTGAAGTCCAAGGAATTATAATCTGTATTAATCAAAACTTGCTTGCACAAAGTGAGTAATGGTTTGGTAACACTTTTTTTTAAATAATTGGTTGATGGTTCACTTTCAAAATTGTTGTTTGGCCTAAAGATGCCTCTGTCCCAGTGTCCCTGAAGTGAGAAGAGGATTTATATAATAGAAAATAATTATTTTTACTATGAATGCTCATGTATTTACCTTGAGAATTGTCACTTTATTTCCTTAATGTCCAATTATTTTTATATTACATTGATCATAGGGGGCCTAAAATGTTGTCTTTGTGGCAATTTTAGAAGAGAAGACTTCCAGAAGCTTACATCAATTCTACAAATATTGTGTATTTAACCTGGCAGTGATACAGAGAAATTTTAAAATTGTTTTTCAGCTACTTGTGATTTTCTAGAGGACTATGAAAGAGTAATAAATGAGTATTAACATATCTGTGTTGCATTATAAGAATTATAATTTGAAATCTTATTCAGAATTACTGCCTTAATTGAATCTTATTTCATATGTCCTTTTAAACATACCCGATGTATCTATTACTCAATACCTGTAAAATCTATTTTCATCATTGATTTTTAGGGTATTTTGCTGTAGATTTCTGTCACATTAATTTTTGCTTCACAAACCAAGTGAGGTGACTTGAATGGGTTCTCAGCAAATCAGTGGCAGAGACAGAAATTGCTAAAACTCTTAAAGAATAGATGAGGAAAAATCCTGGGAAAAGTTGAAAAAGATGCTCCTGGTTTTGTTGATATAATCTAGGTAATAAATCTAACCTCTTATTTTTTAGGTTATTCACTACTGACTGCTGCTTTCTTTACCTTGAGGATTTTTACTAAAATTTTATACACCTTAACAAAAAAACCCAGCTACAATACTGCCTCCCCACCAAAATTACACACAATCAAAAAGAAAATAAGGCATTTTTTAATATTTATTTTAAAGTTTTACTGCTGTGTACAACTGAGGAATAGTATTATCACTCAAAGAGGTATTGTTTTCCAAGTATGGGATAATTATTTCTTTTGTTTTGCACTTCTTTTAATCTGGATTAATTTTTAGTAAACGTCTGCCTTCTGCAAAGAACTGAAATATGGTTCATGAACTTCTCATTTTTCCCTGGTGCCATTTAACTGAGAATTCCAGTCCAAGGGTGCCCTCTCCTGATGCTGCAGCAGATGAGTCTAAATAGCATGCAAGTTAGTTTGGTTAAAGTGACAAATTATTGAAGTTACTCTGCTTGTCTGTATTTTTGGGCAGAAAAAAATAGAAATTAAAGAGTATTTCCCTTACTGCTCTTTTTGGAATGAATAAAGTTAATCTGCCAAAATATTTGGGGACATCAGAGCGGGATTTTTGTCTCTGTGGCACGAATGTGTTTTAACTGATGGATTTTATGACTGGTTTTGTTGTTCAGAATGGAAGGCTGATCACAGCAGTCTCCAACAACACTGTCCAGATGCACACATTTCCTGAGGGAGCTCCAGATGGGATCCTCACTCGTTTCACCATGCATGCCAACCACGTCACCTTCAGTCCTGATGGCACCAAAGTTGCTGCTGGCTCCAGGTAATGTGGGCACCACGAGGAAAAGCACTGCTGCCCTCCAGAATCTGGAAACTTCCCCACGTTGTTTGATTGTTACCAAGGAGGTTGTAAGCCCACAAACCTCTGAGGGCTGTAAAGGATTGGAAAATGCCTTCAAGGGGGATGGAGGGGAAGAAAGGAATGAAGAGGAGTTTAGGAAACAATGCTCTGGGAGATACTTGATCCACCAAGTAGTTTTATATAGAAGCCTGGTGTTGGGAAATAATTGCTTTTCTTTAGGAGGCTTGAGTGTTTTCAGCTCTCAGTGTGAAGCAGAAGTGTTCACCCTTATGGATGTCTCCTCTCATCCAGGGTTTTGTCACTGGGAGCTGAGGATGCTGTCCCAGCTGCTCAGGATCATGGAGCTGCAGATGAATGTGCACATCTAAAAGTTAGATTGGTTCTGATTTGTGTGAGAGCTTTGAGTCATTCTCTGGCATAAGCATCACTGATCTGCCAAACAATAACAGATGACACTTTCAAGACTTGCCTGAGGGGAATTTAATATGTAGTTTAGTTCTTTTCTTTGGGCAGTATGTGTGCTTTTACAGAATATACTCTAGTTCTTTAACAGAGGAGCAGTAGCCAGCAGGCAATGGTTTTTCTGTGTTTTGGTTGGGTTTTTTTTTCATGTATTTAAGGCTCAGGTGATTCTTAATTGGATTTGGTGAACTCTTTGGGCAGTCATGGTTAATTCAGGCTGTCTGCTTGCCTCTCTTCTGGAATTTTGCTCCACAGGGGAGATGGCAGAGATCTGCTTCCTGACTCCTCTAAGTGTGAATTGAACCAGAAAAGCATTTTGGATGAACGTGCTGGCCTGTGAACTCTGGCAGCAGCTCCACTAAAACTGGGAGGCTGGGCAGAAACCATTGTAATCTCCAAATCTGACAGGGATCATGGCTTTGGGCCTCCTGCCAGTGCTTGTTTCTGAGAGAACAGCTCTGCCCCAGGATGCACTTTGATTAGAGAGATTAGGCAGACAGCAAACTCTTTGCTGTTTCTAAAACTTTTATAACCCCCCCAGTACTCCTGCAGCGAGGCTGGGCTCCCACATTTTTAGGAAAAAGAGCTCACAAGACTGTCAGGCCACCCCTCAGTGAGGTCTTGTGTGTCATACTAAAGGAGAATGGTGAAAGCTATGAAGTGAAGGAGTGCAGCTGAGAAGAATTGCTTTTATTTGTCCCAGATTTCTCCATTTTTATATGAAATCTTCAAACTTCAGTTGTATATAAGTTTAACATCCAATGGGCTGCCAAAGTTCACATGAACTCCATGAAAAAATTAAGAGTAATGGTTAACCCTATAGAATTGGATCCTAAAATGAAATTTCTGAGGGTATTGCAATAAGGTTTGACACAGAGTGGTACTGGAAGTTTATCACAGGAGCTCTTTGTCTTAGGAGTTAGGATTGATATTTTGAGTTAAACTGCAGCAATGGCTGCAATTTTGGAAGAAGAAATGAAATTGTAAAAATTCTCTTATTGCATCTGATACACTAAATAGTCTTAAAAATCCTGTTAAAATGTCACACAAAATAAACTACTTGCACCATCTTTTTTTTTAAAAGCCACTTGGCCAAATAATTATAGTAATGAATATTGGTCCCACACAGCAGATAGTTCTTGTTAAGTCATCAGCTCTGTCTGAGCAGAGATTTTTATTGGATCATGTAGAATATTATATTGAAGAGATATGTATGGTCTGTGTGGGCATAATATCTTCTTCAAAAAACCAGCAGTATTTTATGAATTTTGACATGAACAAAAATAATTTTCTGATAAAAACAGTCTGGCCTGACTCCTATTGTAACAAGCCTCGAGATTCTCATTTTCCATTACATCATATAGTGTTGAGAGCTGTAACTTCCCTAAAAGATATTTAATGCCCAGTTTTTGTTGCCATTAAAACAACGTTTGTCATTGTTAGTTTGTCATTGTTAACAGCAATGTTAACAATTTTATGTTGTTGTGATCTGCAGTGACTTCATGATCAAAGTTGTGGAGGTGACTGATAGCAGCAAGCAGAAAACATTCCGAGGACACGATGCTCCTGTTTTAAGCCTGTCTTTTGACCCCAAGGATGTTTACCTGGTAAAAAAAACCCTAACTTTCCTTATTTGCTTTCTGGTTTGAATCTCATTTTCCCTCGAGGAAAAGAAAATTAAATATTTTTTTACCAAAAAACCAATCAATGACTGGGCAGATGAGACGACTTCATTTCATCTGACCTTGCTGGTGATAGTCTGTCACAACTTGTTGCCTCCCAGGAGAACTCAGTCTTTGCTTTACTGATCAGTTACTGTCTATGCTCTTCTGGAATCTAATTTAGGGAAGAAAAGGTGCCTGACTAAAGAAACTTAATATTTATTTTGAGCCTCTTTTGCAAATAAATAGCTCACTTGAAGTATGAGGGTTTGTAATTACAGCAGCTTGGAGCTGAGTACAATTATCAAGATGACAGCATTGCAAAGTTTTAAATCTTAAAGTGGTTTAAACAGGGAGGCTTTCTTCTTAAAATTGCCTGTATATCCTGTGTCTGTGGCATTGGTTATAAGGATTTTTCCATTTTGTAGCATTAATTTCTCTATGTCTTTAATTATTAATTTGTTTACTCCATTCTCTTACCGAGGCCTCGGCGAGCTGTGACGGTTCTGTCAGAGTCTGGAACATGGCAGATCAGGTAAAGGCTGCCCTTTCCACTTGAAATCTTTCCCTAAGCAATCCAGGATTTCACAGACAGCAAGAAGAGCTGGACTGAAATAACCTTCCTGGAGTAAGATTTTCCTTTTGGGGATGAAATCTAGCTGCACTTCACAGAATACTTCTATCTGCTTCTGGGAGAAATTCCAAAACCTGATTATGAAATGTTGCCTGGGTAGCTGTGTTTTGTTCTTCCTGTCTGTGAAATCCCTGATTCCTTCCATTCATCTCTCCTAATTGGCCAACACTGTAAGTGCCAAGGACAAAATGAGGATAGCAACTGACATCAGATTCTTCATTTCAGAATTTCAGCTCGTTGCTTTCAGGACTGAGGAATTTTGATTATAATAAACAGTTTATCAACTGTAGTTAATACATTTAGCCTCTGCTCTTAGAACTCTAAGGAACTTGGGAATTTCAGGTGAAGGCTTCAATTAGGCAGTTCTGCATATGGATATGGCATTAGATTTGCTAAATGCCACTGACTGGAATAAGAACCCCTGTGGAATTATTCCTGTAAGTACAGTTGAAAATATACCCCCCACACTTGTGGCTTGCTACTTTTTTAAGACACAAGCATAGTTGTGTGAAATCTCATGTTCCAGACTGACAGTGGGTGCCTTCTGGGGAAATTGTACTGAGAATGTTCCAGGATTGGGGCAGTTTGATGCATGAAGCTGTGCTGTGATTTGAGATTACAGCCATTCATTCTTTATACTGCTGGGACTGTATTCAGGCTGCTGTGTGTCACCTTGCTGCAGTTGATCTGGGTTTGACAAATGCTTTTTGGCCACATTTCTCTATAACCTAAAAATAGATGGGCTCATTTCTTCTGTACTTGATTAAAAATACATGTTCTGTGATCTTATTTCTGTTACAAGTAGTTTTATTGTCATTAAAATAGCTTCAGGGCTACATTGACAAAGTATTTTTAAGACAGTATGTACTACTGTATTGTGATGAAAGAGATTATTTCAGTTCAGATATATTTCTTCCTTTTGATTTTTTGTTTTTCCCCCTCCTTTTTCCTTTAAGAATTTGTACCAAACAGCAGATTTTTGCTGAGCTAAAAAGCTTATTTTTTGAATTTTGTTTTCAGACATGCACGACAAGCTGGCTGCTGCTGCAGAAATGTAATGATGTGATAAATGCTAAATCAATCTGCAGGCTTGCCTGGCAACCTGGCACTGGCAAGGTAAGTGACATTGTTTGATCACATCTTAGTCCTTCTTTTGCCTCTGAGTCCAATGCTGGAATTCAGTCTGGGCAAGCCCAAATTGCACCTCCTGGGAGTAAGGAAAATATTTGGGGTGAAGGTATGTTTTAGGAAACATAAAAAGCTGGAAATGGCTCCTTGTTTAAGCTCCAGATTGAGTTTGGCAGGAGTCCAGCTGTCAGCCCTAACCAGCATTAAAGAGTCTTGAGTGTGCTGAATAGGAAGGAACATTGTACACCAGGGAAGTAATCAAATTGTTCACAACAGAGCATCAAAGGAGTCCTGTCCTTCTCTGCTTTTAGTAAATTTTGCCCTAGTCAGTAAATATTTCCTCAGTAAGTTGCTCTCTTCCTTTTTTCACCTGAAGATCAAAGCTGCAGGAGGATGTAGCCAGGTGGGGGTGGGTGTCTTCTCTCAGGTCACAAATATCAGGGCAAGGGAAATGGCCTCAGTTTGCATCAGGGGAGGTTTAGATTGGATAGTAGGGAAAATTTCCTCACCAAAAGGGTTGTCAGCCCTGGCACAGCTGCCCAGAGCAGTGATGGAGTCCCCATCCCTGGAGGGATTTAAAAGCTGTGTGGATGTGGCACTTGGGGACGTGGCTCAGTGGTGAAGGTGACACTGTCAGGTTAATGGTTGGACTTGATGACCTTAGAGGTCTTTTCCAACCCAAGTGATTCCATGATTCTTCAAAATCCCTGGCTGCTATGACACTGTTATGTATCAATTTTCCATGGAAGAGTGAATGTCACCCTCAGTACAAATTGTTTCAATATCCATATTGCAGAAAACCAAATACTTTCATTTTTTAGGCTAATTCTTCCATTCCAAATGGAAGCAGTTGTCTTGCTTCTCTTACAAAGCAAATTTTTAGAATCCTAACAAAAATAAATCCTAAAGAAATAACCAGCCAGTAACATTTATGTAGTTTTATGGAAGATGAAATGAGCTTGTTTAAGGATCAGCTATTCAAATCAGATTTATTGAGAAATTGTAGTCTGATCAAAAGGAGTTTGGGGAAGGAGGGTAAAGATACACCTAAGCCTTGTGCTCAGGGCATTGAAAACTGTGTGTGTGTGTGTGATGTTTTGATAAATAAGAACTGATAACCTTATGGTGCAGTTTTCTGCCAGAAGGAAATGAAGATTACAGTAAAAACAGGCATGTTTTGCTCTGTTGCATGTGGAGAGCATTAAAGAACCTTGTAATTTAAATTACTTCAGCTTCCTCTCTCAGTTGGCATGGCTGGGATGTTAGCTGTTAAATCCTGAGGCAGTCACATCTGTGAAGCTTCTGAATGAAGGAACTGAGCTGTTTGAGTGTTCTGTTTGACAGGTAACTTGTTCTAAACTGTGTAATATTTTTCCTTTGAGCAGCTGCTGGCAGTTCCTGTAGATAAAGTTGTTCAGCTGTTCAGAAGAGAAACCTGGGATAGTAAATTCCATCTGTCAGATGCCTCCATCACACAGGTAGGTGCAGAAACCAGGGGCTTGTTAAATACTCTGTAATTTAAATGTTATCTACTAGAAATTGTCTTCTGCCCAGTACCTCTCCCTTCCCTGCCTCCCATTCTCTTGGTAATGATTGTTCACATTTTCTGTTTAATTTCTGATCCTGTTACATCCTGTTGGAAAACAGGGCAGAGATCCTGAGTGGTGTCAAGCACCTTGGCTCTGATTCCCCTCTTTCATTTATAGTAACCCACCAGGTCTCTGAGGTCTCCCAGTGACTCACCCACTGCAGCTGAAGAACATCTGTCTTCACAAATTGCTCTAAATACTGAGCTTTTTAGAGAAAATGTCAGGAGTATTATTTCTGTATGGAGCAGAGATGTCAGTTGTTCACTTTATCTTTTATTGAGCTGAAATTTAGTAGACCTGACTGTGCCACTTTCTTTCTTTTGGCCTCACTATGTACTTGGGAATCTTTGGGTTGAAGAGAACCACTTTCTAGTGTTATTAAGATGCAGAACACACAGCCTTGGATTTTAATTTATGGGAGTGTATTAAGTTCAGAATAAATAAAGCTGTGTTTAGTGCTGAGTTTGCAAAATACACTGCTTCTTTCTGCATGTCTGGAATTGGGTTTTGTTTGGCCTCATGGCACTGTTTAATGACAGAAGATGCATATTCTGAAACAAAAATAGGTGTGCTACCTAAAGAGTGGTTTTTTTAAAGCCACCATTATTATAGTAGTTTTTAAAGAAAAATAGCTACTTAACCCCAGCCCATTTACAGGAGGCAGGATATGGTCTGCTAAAGATGATTATTAATTTTTTTATTCCAGACTATCTATCTGTTTTAAGCTCCAGAATAGGAATGCTGTGCATGCATTGGTCACTTTTTATTATTATTTGTTTTATTTTTTTTCCCTTAGCCCTTGAATGTTGTGGTCTGGTCTCCCTGTGGGCAGTTCCTGGCAGCTGGAAGTGTGGATGGGAATATAGTGGTGTGGAATGTGGAAACCCAGCAGTGCATAGAGAGGTATTCAGTGTTGTTCCATAAATCCCCCAAGTTCAGCTCTTTTTCTCTAAATAGAATTTTATGGTCTTTTCTGTAAAACTTTTTTTGTGCAAGTGTAGAACTCTGCCTCTTGAAAATCCCTGATGAGACTGACAGGGTTTTCTGGTTTAACCTGTCAGGCACCTTTGGGAAGGGACTTGATTGTGGATTTTGTTCAGATCCCAGAATCTGTCTTTCTGTGTATATCTGTTATTATTTTTGAAACTGATGGTTGATTAAAGGATAGCTTTGATGGAAACAAATTTTCTTCACATCCCAGACCCCAGTAACATGTTTTCTAGAGGAAGAAGGAAACACAGGTCAGTCAGTCAGTGATCCTCACCTGTAGACCAAAAAGACTGCCAGATTGCAATTTGGTTAATTAAAGATCTTAAAAAACCTTAAATATCCCCCCAATTAAAATCAAAGGTAGATGATTAAATGAGGTAGAGAGTAAGAGAATCATCTGAACATTCTGTGTAAGAAACATGATCGTAACTGCAATCTCTCTGTTAAGAATTATAGACAGATTATGTAAATAATTAATGGGATGTTTTTTGTAAGGATAAAGGGTGGGAAAGATAGAGGATTAATTTATCAGTTTATTCAAGAGAAACAAACAATGTTCTTTCTATAACTGGGTGGTTCTGGAATAAATGAGTGCTGAGGAGTTCCTTTGTCTTCTAAATGTGCATCAGGAAGCTGTTTTAAGAATATGACTGACTGATGTTTAAACCTTAAATTATTTTCTTCATAGAAAAGGAAGACTTGCTCTATTTTGTATAGCAGCTCTTTACTCTGAAGGCAACCTATTCATTATCTTATTATGTGTAATATCACTTTCTTGTACTAATGAATGTTGCCACTTTTTGCAGTAACTCTTGGAGGGGAAGGTTCTGTCCTGAGGAGCTTACTAAAATCCATTATTTTCATACTCTTTTTAGGATGAAGCATGAGAAAAAATACTCAATTTGTGGACTGGCATGGCATCCTAAATACAAACAAATTGCTTACACAGATACTGAAGGAAATCTGGGGCTGTTGGAAAATATTGGTGCTGTAGAGAAGCCAAAAGACAAGGTGCTTAGTACCAGTGACTTCTTGAATTAATATCATTATTTAGGTTATAAGTTTTATGGAATACTCTGGTTTGTGCTTTGCAAGTTACCCCTTGTGTGTTGATTTATTTCTTGAGTTCCATGTCCAAAGGAGGTTTTGTGCTGATGGCTGATCTGGTTGTAGGTTGCCAGTGCAGTGGCCAAGGACTACAATGACCTGTTTGATGGAGATGATGATGATTATTTAAATGGGGATATGATTGAACCACCTTCTTCCCCAAAAACTGGAGATCATGAGGATGATGCTGATGACCTTGTACAACCCCCAGGCCACGTGAGACGGGCAGTAATTGATGATGATGATGATAACTCACTAGGTACACAATAAACTTATTTTCCAGACCTCTTTTACTGGGATGATCTTTTAGCATCCTCTACTCAGATATATTCTGCTTTGTTTTTCCAGAGAAATCTTGACTGTTTTAAAATGTTTTCATCTATATTCTATCATAATACTGTGTGTAAGGTTTTTTTTTTTTTTTTAACTTCTAGATATTGGGTTGATAAAAGCTAGTTCTGGTCTTCTTGAGAAGGAGGATGATGGTGATGATCAGACTGGTGGCTTTGCAGCTTTGCCACCATCATCTGCTCAACAGCCTTTCTATGATGGGCCAATGCCAACCCCCAGGCAAAAGCCCTTCCAGTCTGGCTCCACTCCTGTGCACCTCATGCATCGATTCATGGTAAATCTCTGTGGTTATTTAGATTTAGATGCTTCTTTTATATTTAATATTATCCATTTTGTGTCCTGTTTTAATCTAATCCAAGATTTTTTTTTTAATACTTTACAGTGTCGAGCCAAATAATGGCAAGTAACTTTGTTTTTATGCAAGAACCCTATAATGTTTTGATTTACATTTCAGTTGCTTTAGAAATAAATACTTTGCTTTAAGACAAAATCAAGCTATGCAGTTTGTACCCGTGCTATTTCAATTCTAGCAAATCCATTTAAAAATTCCTTTCAAGTCAGAACTGTGGATATTTTTTTTGCTGTTAAGACTTGTATTTTAATCATTCACTATTTCTTTCTATCTGCAAGTTCTTTACACTTAATTTGAGGAGGAGAAAGATGGCTGAGCAGTGAGAGTGAAACTACTTTCTGCCTAATCCAGCTGTTTTAGGAACCACAAATCCTGATCGCACAGAGCTTCAATCTTTCTCCAGCCTGCCACCCACTCTGGTTTCAGATAAAATAATTCCAGCAGGCTGGTTTAGGACAGTATATCTGCTGGATTCAGGGCATTTGATTGGTTTCTTGGGTGTGTGTGTTTCCTTTTGCCAGGTGTGGAATTCGGTTGGAATCATTCGCTGCTACAACGACGAGCAGGACAACGCCATCGACATCGAGTTCCACGACACCTCCGTGCACCACGCCACACACCTGCCCAACTCCCTCAGCCACACCATGGCTGACCTCTCCACTGAAGCCATTCTGCTGGCCTCTGAGAGTACAGAGGAACTTGCAAGGTAAGTCATGGCCTTGCTCTGCAAAACCCATCACGGGGAGCTGCTTTCAACTTGTTTCAAATATTTCGGCTTTGATTATCAGCTTCTATCAGTTTTGAGCTTTTTGGCTTTTGATTGTGCTTTTTGTTTATTGGACCACTCTCAAGGAGGATTTTAGTTTCCACCTACTTGAAGACTTCAAGTGTATTGAAAAATGTAATTTGTTTCTTGAGAATTTCTTTTAAATTCCTTTTTTTCAAATGTATATATACTGGAAACTTTACACACTGCAGGCTCAAAGGGAATTGTAAACAGGAACAATAGTTTTTAGTCTGCTCAGATCAAAGAGCAATATAAGGGTTCAGGTATTTCTTTCACACTGTTGCTAAGGAGATGTTTGGAGATACCCATAAGAATTTCAAGTGTGAAGAACACAAGTTTATGGAAACCACAGAAAGATTTAAACAGCTGGGCCAGCTAAACTCTGTTCTTGCATTTAAGAACAATTTCAACAGTATTTTATTGTTGGTTTCTGGGGAAATGTCTTGAAGAAATGGCTTTCTTCTTATTTTCACACATACAGCCTTGTGGTAAGTTGAAAAGCACCCTTTAAAAGTATTATTTGTTATTTATTGGTTGTCTGATTTTGAAAGTGTCAGTGTTTTTCTCAATGGAAATGGGTAACCTCCCAAAAAAGCATGATGTCTGTGGATTGGTCATAGCCAGTTTTCAATTAAGAACAGAGGTTTCTAATATTTTTTTCCCTTTGAAGGATACCATAACATGACTGACTTCTAATGAGGGCTGATATTCAGGATGCCAAGGAGGACATTTACCTGCTTGCACCTAAAAAATCTCCCCTCAAACCTTTCAATCTCTCCTTCAGGTTTTAGAGGCTTTAAATCTACAGTGCTGGAAGTCAAGCTGGCTCTTCATTTTTTGAATAATAAAAGCAACCTTTGCAAATGACCACTTGAAATTTGTAGTTCCATCTGAGATCTGTGATAAAAATTTAATACACTGGTGTATTTTCAGATATTGTATTCATGTTGAGATGTTTGTTGGTTCTTTGTCTCTGCCTTAGCAAGCTCCACTGCATCCATTTTGGCTCCTGGGATGCCAACAAGGAGTGGACTGTGGATATGCCAAAGGATGAAGAGATTGAGGCCATCTGTCTAGGTCAGGGCTGGGCTGCCTGTGCCACCAGTGCCCTGCTGGTGCGTGTGCTCACAGCTGGAGGAGTTCAGAAAGAGATCTTCAGTCTCCCAGGCCCAGTGGTGTCCATGGCAGGACATGGAGAGCAGCTGATGGTTGTTTATCACAGAGGTAGTTTTCTCCCTTTTGTCTTTTTTTGAACTGGGGTTGTTTTCAGTCCTCACCTCTCACTGGCTTCACACGCTGGTTAATTTGTTTGTAATCACCAGCGAGTGAAGAAAACACTTCTTTCCTTCATGGGGTTTCTCCTTTTCCTCTTCTGGGTGATGCTTTTGCAAGCACATCCATCACAACCCATGAACCTGTGACTTCTGACAGCAGATCCTGTATTTGATATTGGCATGCTGAGATTACTCTGTGGGGAAGGGGAGAATTTTGCAACAGTGAAATTGATATATTAAATTTGGGTTTCAGATGTGCCAGAAGGAATTACTACAGGAAATTAAGGAAGTTGTTGTTATGCACATCTTGTGTGTCCAAAATATCAAATATTCATATGTCTGAGAGTGGTATCCATGGGTAACACTGCACTAGAATTAATTTTTGATTCAATAGTAATTTAGCCAATTCTTCTGTTTTCTAACACAGTCACTGAACAAATTCTTCCTAGGTACTGGGTTTGATGGGGACCAGTGCCTCGGGGTACAGCTGATGGAGCTAGGAATGAAAAAAAGACAAATTCTGCATGGAGACCCTCTTTCTCTTACAAGAAAATCCCATTTGGTGTGGGTTGGATTCTCTGCAGAAGGTATGAAACACCTGCCTGAGAGGTGTGGAGAAATACTGACACTGCTGGGGGGGGAAACTGGAGAGGGACTTTGGACAAGAGAAGGGGAAGTGGCTTCAAACTGCCAGAGGGCAGGGATAGGTGGGATACTGGGAAGAAATTCTTCCCTGTGAGGGGGAGGAGGCCTTGGAAATATTGCCCAGAGAAGCTGTGGCTGCCCCATGCCTGGAAGTGTCCCAGGCCAGGTTGGACAGGGCTTGGAGCAGCCTGGGACAGTGGAAGGTGTCTCTGCCATGGCAGGGGGTGGAACAAGGTGATTTTTAATGTCTCTTCCAACCCAAACCATCCTGTTATTTTATGGAGAAGTTTGGCTAATTAATGCCCTTTAAATCATGTAGATCTTGGAATTTGGACTTTTTCTTCCAGCCTCCTCAACAATAAACAAAATCCTGTTTTTCTGTTCTTTCAATATACTTGTCAGAAATCTTTACTATTTTCCATTCAAAAGTTGTCAGAACTTGTTCTCCTGATTGGTTTCCCTGCTCAGCCAAAAGAAATAAACTGTATTAATACACCATAAGAGCACTCCAACCCCCTAAAGTTGATAGCTTGGGAGGACCTTTTATAATAAAACATAAAAAGTAATTGTATAATAGCTGATTTCCTTTGGGAATCCGCCCAAGCAGTATAAATTCGATTTGTCCATAAAATGTTTTAATTTCGAACTTGTCAGTCGGGCAGCGGTGGTGCTGGCTGACAGAAGGTGGCGCAGCTTCCCAAGGAAACTGCCTTTCCAAACCGAGTGGCGCCGTGTTCGGGAGAGGGGATGTCGCATCTGAAAGATGCCAGCCATCATTTCCCAGCTGTATCCACCACTCCCATCCTGCTGGGCTGTAATTTGCTGCCTGTCAGGGGAAATGCTCTCGTTTCTGACCCACAGGTACCCCCTGTTACGTGGATTCCGAGGGAATCGTGAGGATGCTGAACCGAGGGCTCGGGAACACCTGGGTTCCAGTGTGCAACACCAGGGAGCACTGCAAAGGGAAATATGACCATTATTGGGTCGTTGGCATCCATGAAAATCCCCAGCAGCTCAGGTCAGATAATTCACAAGGAAAAGCTTTCTTTGTCTGGGTTTTCAATCCTAGAGAATCCATTTTTACAGAGAGGAACTGCAAGCTTGAGCTGCTGCTGAAACAGGTGCCTGGTAAATATGCACAGCAAATAGCAACTCCCCAAACAGAGTACTGCATGGAGAATTCATCATTAAACTGATTTTGAGTAACTCATTAGAGTTTTATAATTTGTAACTGATTAATTAGTTCAGAGGTGTGTGCACTTTATTGACACATTCATAAAACTGCAACTGTCAACTTTATTGACATTCATAAAACTGCATTTTGCTAGAGAAACTTTCTAAAGTTATGGTGGCTGTTAGAAATCTACTTCTGCTTCTGATGGTTTTGGTTGTTTTTTCTTTTTTTTTCCAAGATTTTGGGGTTCTTGGTGTCTTTTTTTTCCCCCATGTTTTCCCCTTTTTTGACTTTGAAAAGAATCCATGCCTATAACTCATCTGCATCATCAGTCACAGATAAATCAGAGCTGTCTGTTATTATATTAATCTTTAAACTTTGGCCTTTAAGAACCATTTTGAATGTAAAATTGATCAAATATTTAGCTGAAAGCTAACCATTTCTTTATAAATGGTATACTGGTGTGTCTAGATAACTGTTTCTCTTTAGTGGGACATGCATGCTGGACATTTTGTTGCTAAGCTTTATTTGTAGCCTTTTTTATTCTGTGTTCTGTGTCCTTTTCCTACCAGGGCAGAATTCACCAGCTCACATATTTTACTGAAATTTAGACTCTTTCACTTTACTAATCACAAACAATTGTACAGTTTGGTGGGAGACTGCATTTTATTTAAACTTACGTGACATTCTTCATAATACCCTGCTTTTTTGGAATAAGGGAAATAATTTGATACTTCTGTTTATTTACTTCTGTTTTATTATTCTTCATAATACCCTGTGTTTTTAGAATAAGGGAAATAATTTGATACTTCTGTTTAAATGTCACTTCCCTGCCTGTTTCTCCCTCCAAATCGTTGTGTTGGCCTCTAGAAAATTCACCAAAAATGTGCAGGTCACATCACATTGATAAGATGGTCAACTGTGAGTGTCTCATCCTGAGTTTTTCCTTCTACTCCAAGAAAGAGAGTGCTGCTCTTTGAATTGCAAAGAACATTTTACTCAAAGCCAGCAGCATGATGAAGATAAGCAGGGGGGAGGGTTGTTGTAGAACATGCCTTAATTAGGAGATAGCCAGAACACTGATGCTTCCTGTTCTTTTTCTTTTTTATTTTTTTTTCAAGTCTCTGAAACAGCAGCTTAGAAACCCAGATGTTTTTGTCAATGCTGCATTGGTGCTGCAGGAAGCACAGCTCTTACCCACAGTCAATGGTTTGCCTAAGTGATTGTTACCAGAAATGACACCCTTAAATATAATGAAACAATAAGTCTGTGCCTTCAGTTGTTCAGTGGTTTCTGATTTTAACATATTGCATTTACTCCTGGTAACAGCTGCTAAATCAAACATTCTGTGAGATCAAGACCAGAGTGTGTCACACACCACACTTGGAGTTTAAAGTGTGAACAAGAGCAGCGTGGGCCTTGCTGGTTTTGAAATCTTTTCTCGCTTGCCATGTAAAGATAACCCTTTGTCTTACACATTGCTGTATTTAAGCCAGTCATTTAATTGCCACTTTCCAAAGGACAAATCCTCTGAAAGTACTGAAGTCTTGCTTCTGAGGAGACCTGGTTTAGATGTGGAACATCTGCTGAGTGTGGGTGTGTTTTGTTCCCTGTGCACAGGTGTATTCCTTGTAAAGGAGCCCGCTTCCCTCCCACCCTGCCACGACCTGCTGTAGCAATCCTGCCTTTCAAACTTCCTTATTGCCAAGTTGCAACAGAGAAGGGACAGATGGAGGTATGGAATGGTGTGGAGCCCACAGCTGGGAGGCTCAGGTGTCCCAGGATTATACAAGACTCCTGTTAATCACCTCTGCTCAGGACAGTTCAAACCCTGAGTAAAACATGTGGCCAAGGGGGTTATTTGGGTTCAGTGTTTTGTGGAGCTTTTCTGGTTTGGTTCACAACTGTTTCTAAGTGAACACAAAGTAAAACAAGCAGAGCTGATGCAATGTTGTATTTACACATGATCTGTTTCTGACCAGCAAAGTCTTTCTCACTCTTGTTTTTTCAGTGGGTTGTGGTATCAGATTTGGGGATCCCAGTCAAGATGCCCTTGAAAGTGTCTGTTAGGCATAACAAAGTTTTTGAAAGGTGTACTAAGTATCCAGATTCATAACCACTGAAAACACAGGTCTTCTGGCTTGGCTTATTTAGAGGCTGGTTGAAGCAAGTTCTGCCTGTGGACAACTTCTAGAAAAATAGATATATTTATTCTTCAATTTTTATTGGTTTAAGTATTTCAGACTTGTGATGCTCAGCTGTAATGCAGAAAACAGAAAGGAACATAAAACTCTAACCTCAGCCTTTGAACAGTTTAATGCTATTTGAAATTTATTCTCTTTGATAAAAGTGTAGATAAAAAGTTTCATTAGTAAACACACTGTCATTTTAAATGAATTCTTCATTTGGTTGAGTGTTTTGTTCTTTATCTGATAGAGCATGTTTGCCATTCCTCCCTCTACCCAAAATAATGGGATGAGAATGCCAGAAACTGTTAATTTGCCTTGGGGGAATATTTGTAGGTAAAGAAAAGTTATTCTAATACATCTGATGAAAACATACTGGTTTTGAATAAGTTTATAATTATTTTGAACAAGGCTATCCTGGTCTAATAGCCATACTTGCGTTATAGTTTCTGTTTATATGTCTCTCAGGTAAACTCCTAAGTTTACTGAGTTATTCTGGAATACTTCCAGTTTGCTGTGGGACAGCAGGTAAAATAACTTGTTCTGGAATTGTCTGTCCTGATAGTATATTGGTGAAATGTAGATTTCAACCTGCTGCAAGCCTGTAATAGAAATGGAATTCAACATACATGACAACTGTTTGGATCATTTTGTATAAATGTGGTTGTTATCCATCTTTTCCTTGGTAAGCATTGACTTGAAGGAGAATTGTCTACCCCTCACCCTCATTTATCAGAGGAAAGGAACATCTAGAATAAATGGATAAAATAGATTGTAAATTATTAGGCATTATGTTATGGACTGTTTTTTCCTCTCTGAATTCCAACACTCATCCTTCTCCCTTTTTTCAGGAGCAGTACTGGCGTTCTGTTCTATTTCACAACCACGTGGATTACTTGTCAAAAAATGGCTATGAATTCGATGAAAATGCTAAAAATCAGGCAGTGAAAGAACAGCAGGAACTTCTAATGAAGCTGTTTGCTGTAAGTACAAATGCATAATAGAAAGAGAGAGATTTATCCTGAGGTTTACCCCTGAGACTGGAGGTGCTAAGGGCAAGGTTGGATGGAGCAATCTGGGATAGTGGAAGGTGTCCCTGCCCACAGCAGGGGGTTGGAATGAGATGGGCATTAAGGTCCCTTTCAACCCAAACCATTTTATGATTCTATCATTTATTTATAGATGGCATCTGATATAAATGCTGATGTGATTCCTCTTATTAGGAGTCTGGCTAGTGAGTGGCAATCCAGCTAGTTCAGACTCTGATAAAAGGTGGCCTGCAGGTAGTCTTGTTTATCGGCGTGAGGGGTAGAAGGAAATAAAACAGCTTTTTCTTTGATCTGTAGCTCATGATTGTTGGTGGCTTGTCTTTACTCATTCACTCCTCCAACACCATGACATTCTACTCCTGGAGTCTTGAGGGAGCTGTGGAGTGGAGGTGTGTGACTCCCCGGGATTCTTCCCTTGCAGCTGTCCTGTAAGCTGGAGCGGGAGTTGCGCTGCGTGGAGCTGGCTGAGCTCATGACCCCCAGCGTGGTGAATTTGGCCGTCAAATACGCGTCGCGCTCCCGCAGGCTGAACCTGGCCCAGCGCCTCAGCCAGGTGGCTGTGGAAAAAGCCTCAGAGCTGGCAGCAGCTCAGCAACATGAGGAGGAGGAGGAGGAGGAGGAGGATTTCCGAAAGCACTCGAGCTCTGGGTAACACAAATTTCCGTGGCTGAAGCGTTGGGATGGTTTTTAGGGCTCTGGTAAAGTTTTGGTGCACTCCTCTGGCCCACAGTTTGCAGGGTGTTTGTGAAGTGACAGTTTGAGTTGCTCTGCTTGTAAATGATGGTTGTGGAGTGGCACAAGTCCTTGTTGGTGTCTTGTGAGGACTCATTAGTCCCAGGATACCAGCACAGAGGGAAATATCTCCACTCCTCACTTCCTGACTGCCTGTGTCCATCAGCCTCAGAGCTAAAGCAGGCTGAGCTCTAACTGGAATTGTTAGTTACTCTAACTGGATTTTTATAATAATAAATAATCGTTAGTTAGTTGCTCTAACTGGAATTTTCTCTTCCCATCTTTCCTACCTTTGGTTATTTGACTCCCACCTATTTTTTTTCCTCTTTATCTCAGTCTCTCAATCTTGATTCTTCATTCCACACCTCTCTTAAAATCTTATCTTTCTCTACCCATCCCTTTTTTCAAAATCCCATCTCAGTTTATTTTATTTAGTCTTATTCCCTCCTACTTAATCCCAGCTCTTCAAAGCTATGGAACATACTACAGGTTGGCTTTGCATTCTTTTTCTCTTTCTCTTTTTCTCTTGGTGCTATCAATCTTTCCTCTCCTATCTGCATCTGCTTTGTATAACATGATGAGGCAAAAGGTGTGTGTTGGTGTTTTGGTGGGTTTTTTTAAATTGTTATGGGGTTGTTTTTTAACATATTTAAATTTATAATAATAATAATATATATTTATGGTCATTTATGTCATATTGTTGGAAACAATGTCTTCCTAACAGCAATTTTAGGTATGAAGTTTGGGAGTTATTTAAGCAAAAGGAAGTGAGAAGTCCCTGAACTTATTTGTAGCCTTTCCCTTATTCTTCTGTGTTAAATTGCACAGTCAAAACTCATTTCTAAATATTCTGGCTTGTTCTTCTGAATTGTGTATGAAAGCTCTAATCCCATGTCTGCAACTTCAACCACTCTGAGGGTTAAAATCCATCACAAACACTTCTGTTGTTCTTAAGTGCCAGAATAATCTAATACTGACAGTTTTGGTTAAAAGAAATGGGCCTTTTGTTTATGTATATTATACAGATTTTGGTAATTGGCAAATTTAAGAGGAAAATGCAAGAATTGTACATCATATTGTACTGTGAATTTAAGAATAATCAGATTAGATGGTAAAACTTGATGCCTTCAGTATGAAATTATATGTCCATGTTACCACCTGTGTGTATATTCATGGATGCAGAAAAGTAATCTGATGATGCTGGAGGTCTTTGTGTTTACATGGAGATTAGAGAAGATCTTTAATATTTACATTTATATTTGCTGCAAAGTTCTGGCAATAAAGTTATGGAGTGGTTAATGAATCTTTAATCATCACACTTTAATCAAGGTATAATGCACATAAAACCCAAATGTTATTGTTCTTATTGCCTAAATTAGGTAAGTGAGCTTGCTATCTGTTGCTTCAGTTTCCTTCTGGGTTTGGTGACCACTTCCTTTCTGCTGAATTCCTTCCTTTTAGTTACAGCAGCTCTGCCACAGACTGGGGTCGGCTGCCAGGCAGGAATGTTCAGCAGGACCAAGAAGTGGAAGATGCTGAAGAAACTGATGCTTGTGAGGAAGCAGAAGAAACCTCAGAAGTGCATAAAGAGAGTAAGAAAAATACATCTATTCTCTGAATAGATTGGGAGTTATCCAGATAACTTTTGCAGACTTAATAAGGAATTAAGTGGCTCCATATTCCAGCCTGTGCCTGCAGTCACTGCAGAGAAACAAATTCACTGTGTGTCATCTGCTGTGTCACAGCTGTGTGTGCATTGTGCTCAGTATCCATTAGAGGGGCCCTGGGGGACTTTTTCCTGTTGCCTGATTTTATTCCTAAAGGACTGGCTCACCTTCTGCTCAGTTACTTTGGTTCCAGCTCCAATGCTGTAGGAGGTGAATTGATAGATGAGTAGTTTGCTGGGCACGCTTTAAAGAATAAGCTTAAGGTTTAAGAAATAAATTTACAACTCTAAATCTAGGTCGAGGTGACAGATGGTTTTGTAAAAGTGTTTGTACTGTCTGAAAATGAAAAGTCATGCTTTAAAATATAGATCATTTTACTGTAATCATGGAATCACAGAATGGTTTGGGTTGGAAGGGACCTTAAAGATCATCCAGTTGCAGCCAAGGGCAGGGACACCTTCCACTAGACCAGGTTGCTCAAGCCCCATCCTTCCTTACTTGTCTGTTTGGTTTGATTTTTTTAAAGAATTTATGCTACAATATTTTATTGCATTTAAATATGTTCTCCTTTCTTTTTTCAGAAGAGCCAAATCGTTTCTCCAAAGGTGTCACTTCAGCAGAGGTGACTACTCCAAAGCCTGGTGAGTAAATAATTTATTCCAGGACAAAAGGGTGACACCTTTGTCATTCTTCACAATATCTGCTCCTGTTTTTTTATCCTTTGCTCTCCCATTACTACTTAAATTTAGTGCATAACAGTGTTGTCAAATGGTAAATTCACAGAATCATGAGATGGCTTGGATTGGAAAGGACTTTAAAGCTCATCTCATTCCAAGCCCCTGCCAGGGCAGGGACACCTTCCACCATCCCAGGGTGCTCCAAGCCCTGTCCTACCTGGCCTGGTCACACTGGTTGTTGTTCTCACATTTTTAAGAGATTCCCTAATGATGTTCCATAATACTGTTCTGATTGCCTTAGCTGTGCCAAATGCTGAATCAGTGCCTGCCTGGCTATGCCATGAAGGGAGAAATGGGGACAGTGATCAATGGATTTGTTTCACTAATCACAGGCATTGCAAAGCAGAATGAGAAATCCTGAGGTAGAGCTGTGAGTGTGGGCAGGCAGGGGCAGAATGTGACCTCCAGCAACCTGCCAACCCTTGAGCAAGAATAATAGGAGTGGAAACGGATTTGGGAGTGGAGGAAGTGCTGGGTCTTCCTCTGGGTTTGTATTTTAAGCTGTTGGTCCTGTGTGGCATTTCTGATAACTAAGAATAGCTGAGCACATACAGCATAACCTTCACAGGGTTATTAAAGTCTTTTTCTACTGATCTAAAATGTGCACATTGCCTTGAAGATTTGGATATATGTGTGAGTGCACACATTTTCACATTCTTTTTTCTCTCCTCTGAAACAGCTCTGGTTGCATCCAGCAGCCGAGGACGAGTGAATCCATTTAAGGTAAGAATTTTTGCAGCTGGCTTGATTGTGATGCTCTGAAAATCACAACAGATCCTGTCTGGAGTTTCCAATATAACAGATACCTTGGAGGGGAACATGACAGAAAATAAATAAAACGCCTATTTATTTGTTTTGCTAGGTGTCATCCAGCAAAAAAGACCCAGTGGTCCCCTCAGCAAATGTTTTAGACAATATGACCAAATACTCAAAGAAAACATCTTTGTCTGGCAGTCGAGCTGTAAACAAGCAGAACCCTCCAGTTATAAAGCCTCTGACTCCCAGACCCAAGACCAAGCAGGTAATGTTTGTAGTCTTTCTTGCATCATTTCAGTGAGGGAAGAACAAAAAATGGAATTTTACCAGCTTTTATCAAGTATGAAACCCTGTGAGTAAAGCAGCTTAGATGGCAGAATTCATTTAAGCATAGTGCAAAAACTATGATGGCACATAAAACAGCAGCAAAAAAATCAATTGTGGAAATTACTTTCTGTACTGAGCCTTGTGCTTTCATTTTAAATAATGTAAACATCTGCTGTGCTGAAATTGGATGGACTAGATACTCACTAGATACTCTGTTAATGCAAGTGATTATTATGTCTTTAGGAAAGGCCTGGGGTTTGTTAGACTACATGGTACATTTTGTCTAAGAGTGAGCTGGTTTTACTTTTTTCTTTCTTATTCTTGATTTCTGTAGGCTTTAGCAGCCTCCTTCTTCCAGCCTCGCACACCTGCAACTAATCCTGGTGAAAAAACAGTGGAAGAAAGAGAAGAAAAAGCAGGAAATGAGTCCCAAGAAGCCAAAGTCACTGCACAGGAAAACACTGAAAACAGAAGGTGAGAGACACTTGCATCTCGGTGCCATATTCCAATTTTGATAGAAATGCAAGTCCAAAATCTGTTTTATTTCTGAAGATGTTGGACTGGCCAAAGAAATATAACATGAAAATTAAAGTTTAGCTCACAAGTTGTCACATTCATGAACCCGTTTGAAAAATGTGGGAGTGAATAATAAATGAGCAGTTAAAATAGAATTTTTGGGGCTCTAAGCAACAATTTTTGCCTTGATACTACTTGTAATGACCTTTGATAAATGAAATCATGCTGCTGTGTCAGTTCCAAGAATAGGAAATACTGAAAGTCTCAACAGCTCTAGGAAATCTCAAAGTCTTAAAGCTCAGAGTCTTATGTGAATGAGTAAAAGCTTTATTTTTGTGGTTTTTTTTTTAAAGAGATGGTCAACAAAACTTTGAGCTCCTGAAGAGCTCATCTCTTCCTAGCTAAGGCTCTAATCTGTCCTGGGAAACAGATGGATTTCCTAACAATCCCAATCCTCATGAAACCTGCAGCATTACAATCATGTTTCATTTAGGCTTCGTTTTGCTGAGGAAGATGAAAGCAATTTTTACTCATTTGGACTGGCATTCTTTTTGTTAACCTTTGCAGATGATGTTCTACAACAAGAGACAAGGAGAGCTGTGAGAAGGGTGAGCTGGTTGTGCTAATGAATGTGCTCTATTTTTAGGTTGATGGGACCCTGTCAGAAAGGAAGAGAACCATTATGCTTTGTCATTCTAAAACTGGAATGTTAATCTCCATATGTATATCACATTTTGAATAAAAATGCTTGGCTTAGTCTTGCCCTGTCAGCATGTTCTCTGAGCATCCTGCAGTGGGAGAAAGGAGGCTGCTGCCCTGAGAAGTCTTCTGAGAACAAAAAAAACCCAGTTAGGTGCTGCTCAGAAAGGTTGCTTTGGATGGATTTGGTTTTTCTATAATCTTCTTAACGAGACAATGTTTGTGTGCTTGCTTTAGACCAAAGACAGGTTTCCAGATGTGGCTAGAAGAGAACAAAGCAAACATTTTGACAGATAATCCTGATCTGAACGAAGCAGAAGTAATAAAAGAAGGCATGAGTCGATTTAGAATGCTGACATCAGAGGAAAGGATGGTAAGAAACCATTCTCTAATTCTGTGGGTTTGATAATTTTTTCCCTCCAGTGAATCCCTGGGGTATTTTCAGTTAGGAATTTTTTCTTGAAATTCCACTCTTGTCCATCTCTATGGATTTCAATTTTGAATTGTGCCATGATCTATGACATATAATTTATGAAAATATAAACTGAATTATAAGCAATATCAGAAAGCAGCTTTTCCAAAGTGAGGCTTGTGAGAGGAATGTAATCAATGAACAAATAACAAAGGGAATGAGTGTAAAGTCACATAGCCAGGCTTGATTAACTGGGGATTAAATTTGTTCTAAATTAAATTGTTGGGCCTTTTGGGTTTCTCATTTCTCCAGAAAGACAATTAAGAGCTTCAATTTCATATGGTTTCAAAAGAAGCCCAGTTTTGAAGGAGAATGTTGTCCGAAGAAAGGAAAGGGAGGAAATAGTTCCTTACTTAATCCCTATTAGCTCTTCACAGGAATTATTTCAGTGCCTTAAAATGAGAGTAATAATGTGTATAAAAGAAAGGGCTGAGTTTTGTGACCTAATTTGTAGCTTTCTGTTCTCCTTCAAAGGTGTGGACTGAGAAAGCAAGAGGAGGGAGAGTCAGTGATTCAGCAGAAGACAAAAAGCGAAAGCGTCCCACAGCTGAGGAGGATGAAGTGAAAAAGAGCCAGGAGCAGAAATCCGAGGACACAAATGTATCCAAAAAATCCAAGCCTTTAGATCCATCCACAAACAACAGATTGTCAGCTTTTGCCTTCAAGCAGAGCTAAATGAAGTGGTGCCTTCTCAGTGTCTGTGTAATGGAAGAAATTCCTCTGGGTTGAGGACTTGGCTGCCATGCTCGAAGAGCACTGGCAAAAAGAGTGCCTGGCTCCAAATAGTCTGTTAGAAAGTGTTTTATTATCAGGTTTTGAGAGGAATGTTGAATCCCCTCTCTCAGTCTTTTACAAGTCACTGCTCATGGGCCTGTTCCTGGCAGCACAGCCCTGAGCAGTGCTGTGTAGCTGTGGTGCACCCTGTGTGCCTTGATACCAGTGATATTGGGTGCTGAATGCAGATTAATCCTTCTGGGGAGGATAAACTGCCTCCAAAATCTGCCCTGTGGTTTTAGAGAGGCAAAATAATGGCTTCCCTACCATCCCTACTGCCTTGAGAGTGAGAAACTCAAGGGAATGGGTGTGAGGGGGAGAAAGCTGAACACCCACAATTTAAAGCTGCATTTTCAGCATCTATGGTGGTGGCAGAGCCTGATATGGGCAGGGACAGGAAACCAGAGCAGAAGCTGAGTTAGGAAGGTCAGGTGTGCAAAGCCAAACCATTCCAGACTGTGCAAAGGTGCTTTCCCAATCCCCAATGCCTCAGCAGGATCCAGAAACTGCTCAAAACTTGTAATGATTCTAACATTTGTTTCTGTAACGTTTGTTTCTTTAAATAAAATGTGGCTGTTTCTTTCTTTAAGGTGGTAGTGTCTTCTTTGCAGTTGTAATTGAAGTAGACAGATTTCTACCTACCAGCCCTAAGGCAGCCAGTTGGTTTTACCCTGCTCTGGAGAGAGAGCACTGTGTCTACTAAATGTATTTGAAGCAAACTCAAATTTTGATATGTTTTCTAAGATCAGTTGTAAGATTAGTAATGTAACTTCTTAACATAACAGCTGAGACTGAAGAGTTCTCAAATACTTTTTTTTTTTTTTTTTTTCTCCTGGGCTT
>VXBQ01002606.1:63425-94411 GCA_013400175.1 Phainopepla nitens
CCGCGGCCGCCGAGAAGCCGCGCGTCCCCCCGGGCACCGGCACCGGCACCGGCGGAGGGGATGGGTGGCGGGGAGAGCGGCCCCGCAGCGAGGAGGACAACGAGCTGAGCCTGCCCGGCCTGGCCGCCGCCTACACCTCCATCCTGCGGGCGCTGGGCGAGGACCCGCAGCGGCAGGGGCTGCTCAAGACGCCCTGGAGGGCGGCCACCGCCATGCAGTTCTTCACCAAGGGCTACCAGGAGACCATCGCGGGTAGGGAGAGCTCCTGGGGCTGCGGGGGTGGACTGTCTTGCTTGGGGCTGCTTGATTCCTCGAGATAAATTTTTTAAAACATCGCTGTCCCGTCACCGCGTCACCCATCTGGTGCTCCCTTGTTACCACCTGTATGTCTTGCTGTCCCCTCCCTCTCCGAGTATCTCGGGGTTTTTTATTAAACTCTGTGCAGGTAAAGTTTCCATTCTGTCGTAAACCGCTCGTCTGGGTGTGCAGAGAAAGTGCTTTTGCTGTCTCTCTTCTGGAGGGAACTTTTCTAGCCCTGACACAGGAACTTGTGGGTTCCCCTCTTCCTCCCTCCCCGGCCGAGCGAGGCTGTCCTCAGACAGGGTGGGAATGTTTGTTTCGATCAGCAGACAGAAGGAGTTTGAATTTTCTCAGAAAAAGTCCTGTTCTGCTGATGCTTTAATCAAGCGAGGTTTTTCAAAGTTGGGAATGAAACTTAAGGAAGCGAGGTAAGGAGACAAGAGCAGGACAAGGAGATCCTGTCCTCATCTCAGGGTCCCAGCAACAAGTGCAGGTGTGGAGAGGAGCCCCAGGTTCACATCCCTGCCCCAGCTGAGTGTCTCTGCTTGCTGGGTGAGGGTGTGAGGAAAGGAAGTGGCTGGGGTGTGTTCTCACCAACAACTCGTGGCTCCAATGCAGGGTAAATACCGCTTGAAAATTTATTTTTTTGCATCACTTTTCCTCTTCTCAGCCTCTTGACTAAGGACTGTACCCAGTATAAACAGTAAAAAAGAGCCTGGAGAGCTTGGGAAGTCCCCTTTCTGCTCCTTCTTACAGTAAAAAGCGAGTTCCTGTCAGCGAGGGCTGCAAACAGTGCCAGCAAGGATCTCTGAGTGTGGCTGAGGAAAGAGCTACTCCTGTTCTGCTCTCTGGAACGCAGCCCTGGTGTGCTGAGCCTGCCCCAGAGCTGCATCAGGATGTTGTAGCTGAAGCAAAGGCTGAACTGTGCTGATTGTTGGCATCAGGGAGCTCCTGCTGGCATGTCAGAGTCCTCTTCTAAGTGCGCTGTCCTTCAGCTTAAAGGCTGGGGTTTGTATTTAGTTTCTTTTTCATTTCTTGGCAGCTGGCTGTTTTGAAATCAGATTACTACAACTTCCAGTGTTCACTTACTCATGGCCAGATTAAACTCTTGAGCCGGTGTTGTGACCCGGCTTCCCCCAGGAACAGCATTTCTGCCTTGGAAGTTGTTCTGCCTTTCAGCTCAACAGGTTTTTGGTTCACACCTGGGAACAGGCTGCAGTGGCCATCCCTGTTCCTCTCTTAGTCCTGCTGCACGGTGTGTTTGAGGTGAGGTTTCATCAGAGTTTCACGGTGTCATCTTTTGTTTACTGGGATAACTTTCCTCATTTTGCTGCTGTAAGGCACAGGAGGTCTCCCAGTCATCCTGTCAGGCTCTAGCAGAAGGAATTTTTTCAGTGATAATTTGTGTTTCTGTGCTGAACCTGGATGAGGTTGCCGCCCTTCTTAAGTCTTCTCTTATCTTGCTGCCAGTTTTGGATGCACACATTACCTGAAGTAATTTTAAAAACTTTTTTTCTGCTCCAAGGTGGGTTCTCTGGCGTCTTCTAATCTCTCACATTCATTTAATTAAGCAGAGTAGTTGTGGATACTCCCCTCCTCTGATTATCCCTACCTGGGAGAGAGCTGTGTTATATCCAAGGGTAGAAAATGTCACTGCTGGGTGCTCTACTCCTGGACTGCTCTTTTCTTTTTAGGAAATCATGTGAAGCTGTGATCCTAGCATTCCTTCCTGTGTCAGGTGGGAAATCCTTTTACTTTCCACCTACTCTCCTCTTCTTGCAGGATGCTCAGCTTCCACTTTTCTCACTCTTCCCAGCCAAACAGAAGGAAGAGCTGCAGCTGAAGGACAAGCCCACAGCAGACAGCAAAACAAGTAGTGGATGAAGAGTTTGTTAGGAGTGTTAGTATGAGTAAATTCTTCTTAGAGAGTTTTAAATACCTCATGAACCCTAGAACCAACAACGACAGAATATTTGGGCACAAGAGTAGCTGTGGGACTGCTGCTGTCTCTGCTGCAGCATCCTGTGCTGCTCCCCTGGTTATACTAATCCAGCTCTCTGCCCAGCCAGGCTGTGAACTGGACCAGCAAAAGGCTTGTGAAAAAGCAAATGAACCAAAACAAGCCCAAACCTTCCCCCAAAACCTGGCAAAAAGCAGCCCTGACTTCTTCTTTTCTCTGGCTTTTTTTGCAGGCTTATTCAGCTCCTCTTGTGGAGCTGTCTGGGTAGGCAGAGGTTAAAGCAGGGATTTGCAGGGGGTGCTTTGAGGAGTGTTTCCATTTTATCCGTGAAACAGGCAGGAGATGAGGGGCTGTTACAGTAGCTGCAAGTTCCATCTTCCCAAGGAAGGGTCCTCAGGTAAAAGCTTGCTTGTACAACACATGGCCAGAGGCAAAGGGTGCTGCAACGGGTCCCTGCTGATCTCCAGAGCCAGCCAGGAAGGAGTGACACAGGTGAAGTGTGGCAGTGAATGTCAGAACAGGGACAGGCTTTAAAATCAGCCCTATGACCTTCTCTGCTGCAGCATCTGCCCTGGGGAAGCAGGAGGAAACCAATTAATGTCTGATGGAGTCTTCATTTTCCATAAAGGAGCACAGAGAAAGATGTGACAGATAAACATCCAAATTTTGGAATTGTTTGGGTTGGAGAAGCTCTCTAAGATCGAGTTCAACTGTTTCCCCAGCACTGGCAAGGCCACCACTGACCCATGTCCCCAGATGCCACATCCACACAGCTTTTAAAATCCCTCCAGAGATGGTGACTCCAGCACTGCCCTGAGCAGCCTGTGCCAGTGCCTGACCACCCTGTCAGTGAAGAAATTTTCCCCAATATCCAATCTAAACCTCCCCTGGTACAACTTGAGGTCGTTCCCTCTCCTCCTGTCCCTGTTCCCTGGAGCAGAGCCCGACCCCCCCCGGCTGTCCCCTCCTGTCAGGGAGTTGTGCAGAGCCAGAAGGGCTCCCCTGAGCCTCCTTTGCTCCAGTCTGAGCCCCTTTCCAGCTCCCTCAGCTGTTCCTGGTGCTCCAGACCCTTCCCCAGCTCTGTTCCCTTCTGGAGAGTGTCAAGCTGCCAGTGCACTGCCAGAGGTCTGTGTTTGGTGTGCTTGACCTAAGCCTCCCTCGCTGTCTTATTGCAGGGGGTTGGACTAAATGGCCTTTCAGGATCCCTTCCAGCCCAAAACATTCCATGATCCTTTTGGTTTCTGTGTGTCTGAGAACGTAATACACTTGGAGCATGGTTAAATGTGCTGGTCATTTCATCTCCTGTCCTGAGTGTTGTCACTTTGCTTCCATGACACCTGATTGTATTTGTATATTTCCCACAGCTTAACTTCGTAGTATTGTAGGGAAGATAACACCCAAATTCTGTCTCTCCATTCAGATTTGTGAGCAGCAGAGAAGCTGATTCTGCTTTCCAGCTTCTGCTCTGTGTGTATTCCCTCACTTGTTTCCAGCAGTACAGAGTGACAGTGTTCCTGTTTTACCCCCTATTTGTCTCTGCTATCTGTGTTCTGCAGCTGCTCAGTGTTGTGTGTCAGAGCCATTAGCAGAGTTTACTAGTTGAATATCTGTATCTGGCTCTTTCTGTTAATTCCAGATTGTCATTTATTAATCCTGGCTTTACTAAAGGCCTCAACCTCTTCCATTGACAGGATGTATTCAAATGTGCTGTTCCCACTTCTGTAGTACCAGTCATCACACTTGGCAAGAATGCCTCTAGTGATTTCAAATAAAATCCACCTGGGGACCAGATTAAAAATCATAACAGCTCAGTGCAGACACTTGAGCAGTGGTGTAGACTGGCAGCTGTTGCAGCAGAAACCTCTCAATGTGTTTGTAGGGATGGCAGAGTAGGAAAGTGACCAAAAAAGTCTTCAATTTCTTCCAGTTTCTCCAATAACTTCCAGTTTCATGCAGTACTTCTGTGCCAGCATCCAAGAACATGTATTCTTGTCCCGGGTCAGATCTATCAGCTTCTTACTTCTGGGTGTAAATTGTATTTCAGAATGTCCCCCTTGGCTGGTGAGGGTTAACAGCAGGGCTGTGAGAGCCAGGTGCCTTTAGCTTTTTGATAGCTGGTTCAGGCCACACAAAGGTTAAACCTTGTCCCTCCTTTTACTGAAGGCTTCATGTCATACTCAGAGGTGCTGTCTGAGCATCTAATAATAAATATTCCAAAGCACAAGTGTGTGCAAAGGCAGTAAATGAGTGAATAAATGGAAGTACAAGGTTGCAGACAGCACTAACTCGAAGCTGAAGCTGAAGGTTTCAGACCCAAGCAACTGGTAAGTTACAGAAACAGTGTCAGTGATTCTGCCTTTGAAAGGTGAATCATAAATGAGTTGGTTTCCTGCAGGAAACATTAGACACAGGGTTGGACGAGCTGCCTGCATCTGCAGGAGGAAGTTGTTCTCATCGGCTGCAAATGCTCAAAGCAAAACTTGTTCACCAAACTGGGCTTGCTGGTGACAGTGGGAGCTGCTACCAGGAAAGTCTCCCAGCCTTTATTCATGGCAGCTCTCAGGATGCTGGCAGGTTCACCTGTCCTTTCAGTGTGTTTAACAGGGAAATGAAAATCAGAAATATTGAGAAGGGATAACTTTTCTTCCTGGACCTCTGTGGTTTGAAAGGCTGCATGTTATTTGCCTGCAAGCCAAGTGACTCTGCTGGGCAGCTTTTATTTCAAGCAAATAACTAGTCAGGTCATTTCCTCACTCATTAGTTTATATGCTTTTCCTACACTGGCAGGTAGAAAAATTCAACTTCAATATTCTTTTCTTCTAGTCTGTGTGGATTTGGTATTTTTACAGAGGACAACAATGGTGTAAGCTGGTAAATCTTTCCAGCCTGCTCTGTTTGCTGTGCTGAGGTGCTAAGCATTGCTGTGTCAAAACACACAGTGCCTTAAGCAAACAAGGCTGTTTGATCAGCAGCACTGCCCTTTGCTAGGAGCTGGGGAGGTGCTGTGGATTCCTGGAATCGAGGTGCTGCTGGCTCATCCATGAGCACATGGATGCTGCACTGTAATCTATTAACAGCTGAAACCTCAGCAGTGCTGTGCTCCAGCCATGGCTGGCTTCTTGTGAACCAGAGGCTTGTTCAGAGCGAGGTTTTTTGGGGTTTCTTTCCCCACATAAGGAAAGCCCACCATGCTGAGCACACACTAAATGCAGTGAAACTTCTGGGAACTGGCACTTTCCTGGATCATCTCCCTGTTAATGTTCAACTAACACTAAGCTTGGTTGGGTTTCGTCAGGAATTTATGAAATATTGCAGCCTCTCAGATCTGAGCTGTTGCAGGTTTCTGATCTTTCATGCTGGTCTTCCAAAGTGTTTTGTCTTTGGTCTTTCCTTTGTTTCAGTTTCAGAAAGAAGTGTGGATGAGCACCTTCTGTGTCATGGGACATTACAGTGGTTGTTGAAATCCTGATACATTTTATTGAGCATCTCCATAACGCTGCTTTCCTTCACATTAATAAACCTCCTGGCAGAGAACAACTTCTAGAACCTAATCTTGGCTTCATCTGTCTGCAGCAGCTGATCTGTTTTGAATAGACTCCAGTGTCACTACAACAGGGAGGGTATCTTACAAGAAAATAAACAAATCTGTACCAATCACAGCCAGAATTAGCTGAACAGCAATAATGCTTTTTCTTTATCTTTGCCTCTATGAAATGTCCCTTGAATCACACGTCTGCTTCACCTCCCCTCTGGTAGCTGAGGGATTCAGCTTTGCTTCTGAAGCAAATGTTCTTGTCTGAAGCTGAGTGTCTGTTTCTAGTCTTTTGGTGATGAAATCTGAAATAGTAGCCAGCAACTTGTAAATTCTTTTTTGTCTAAGGTTTCTCCTGGTTCCTGCTAGGAAGGTGTGTCATGACAAGTGTTCGTTTCTCAACATCTTTTGAACTCTATTGCCTATTTAAACAATCATGTGGCATCTCAGGCTGTGCCTCTATAGAGCTCTTCAAGACTTCTTGAAGCAAATGACACACCCAGAGCCTCCCCTTTCTTAGCAACCTGAAGTCATTAACTTTCTGCAGCAGTACAAGCCCTTTACATTATTGTTTTTATAGCCTAGCTCTCTGTATGCATAAAAAACTCCTTGTGCCTTTTTAATACTCAAAAGCAGCAATAATTTTCTTGTTGCTTGTCTGGAATGCTCTCCCTAACTACAGTTACCTGTAATGTCGTCACATGAATCAATGAAAAAACAAAGTCAGGTTTGACTCTACATTTTACTGCTTAGCCAGCAGTAGCTGAGAGGTTTTTACAGTAGTTTCCTTCCAGATTTTATTCTGACCCTGCAGTCTGCTGGTTTCCCTGCCACACAATCAGCTGTTAACTCATGTCTCCTGCTGCCAGTTACATCTGTCCTCAGCTGGGGAGGAACTCTGAGGAAGACAATCAGAAATATCTGCCAGCACTCCCCAGGTGGCTCTGTCTTAAAGGCCAGTTAGCCTGAGCTGGCTTGTGGCACTGCTTTTCTGGAGCATCCTCCAAACCATGAGCTGCTCGTGGTTCATGCAGGGTCCCTGCATTGCTTTGGGGGTGACTCTGTGTTCCTGGGGTGTCTGAGCCCAGCCAGTGCTTTGGTTTGTTCCAGCTGGTGGGTGTTGGTGAGGTGTGACTTGTCATCCTGCCTTGGCCTGAGCCCATTCTTGTCCTGCCTGTTGCACTTGAGGGTCACCGTGGAGAGCAGAGGACACTGGGGACAGCCTGGACCTGTGGAACGGGAGTCACGAGAACCTTGTGGCTTTTGTCTGTGCCAGGATGGATGAGCTCAAGCAGCAGTGTCAGGGAGTTCCTGAGGCTGCCTTCATCCCGCTGGCACTGAGCAACCTGCACTTAAATTGGAGCTGTGAGGCAGCTTAACACCACAGGGAAGTGCTTTAACTCCTGGTGAGAACAGCCTGCATCACTTCACTCCCAGGCAGAGTAAAAAAGGCAGCTCTGAAGTACTCTGAAGCTGCTGCAGTACTGCCATCCTTCATCCCCTTCACCTCCTGAGCCCATTCTGGGTGGGCTCTGCCTTCTCTGGTTGCCAGAGGTGCTTTTGCTTTCCTGTGTCACATTAAAGCCATGCAAATAGTTTCTATAGCAACAGGTATCTTTGCTTAGCTCTGACGCAAAATCCTGAAAGGTCTTTCTCATTCTGCCTTCATCCAGTTCTGATTTTTCATTTTATCAACTCTTTTTGAAGATAAAGGGCAAATTAATTCTCCTCTGTTTCAGGAGTTAACTTGTAGCACAGGTGACTGTTTAGTTTCAACAGCCCACTGAAGTTTTTGCACCAGGAACTGAACTTTTGGCTGAAGGGAAAATCAGCTGGAATAATTTAGAGAGCACCCTGGCTGTACAAACTGTGAAATCAAACTAGTGAAGCAGGCAGCATGGCCTACTAGGTAGAGTGAAAGAATGGGAAAAGAGGCAAAAATTTCTCCCCAGCTTTGCTTCTGACCTGATTAGTCTGAGGCTGTTTCCCCTCCTGTCCTTTTAGCTCTGTTAAATTCTCCAGAACACATGCTGCAGCACAGAGGCTGAGTTTGTCAGAGCCCTGTTTGATGCTATTGCAAACGGCAAAACTAGAAAAAAATTTCAAAAAACCTCTAAGAAAACCTAAAAAAAAAAAAAAACAACTGACAAATTTAGATAAAACATCAGTCAGTGTTGCCTCCCTGTACAAGGTGTTTGAGTCTCTGCCAGAGAAGTGTCTCCTGTGTGATTACTGCAAACAGCTGCTGCAGTGGGACACAGGTAGAAGCAGCTGTGAAAAGATGCTCTGCCCACTCTGCTTTTGTCAGCAAGGGGCTAGGGCTCCAAAGGGGGACGTGCAGGGATGGGCAGGCTTCAAGCTGTGCTGATTTCCAGAAAGAGAAATTTGTGAAGTGTGAGCAGGAGGGACTGGAGCAGAGTAGGGGTGACATGGCTCTGGACACCGTGGCCATTTACTCAGGTGGTGGCCTTCAGCCTCACACTTTGTTGTCACTGCATGTCCTTGTATCACCTGGCACCTGTGGAGGAGATTTTGGAGGGCGTAACACTGAGCTGGTTTCTTCCTTTGTGGGCCCTTCTTCTCGAGGAGTAGCTGACAAAATCAGCACATCCTGCTGCAGACACAACTGCAGCTGTTGTCTGTGACCTGGCTGCAACTTGCTGCTAACATTAAATAAATAAAAGGTGCAAAAATGGCAAGACCACTATTAATAAGAAGCATGAAGCACCTCACAGCTCTGTGGCTGCATTCTTGATGTGCAGATCTGTTTTCTTAGCTCTAAAACTGCCCTGGCTGTGCTGGGGCATTGCCCACACTGCTGAGACTGGGCTGTGGCATAAGAGAGGATGTGCAAGAAGGGTGGATGCCTTTGTGTTCCTATTTGATTGCTTTGGCCAGGAGAAGGATGCAGGATGCCTTTTGTTCCTGGAGTTGCCTGTGTGGTACTTCTGAGGCCACTTTAACTTCTCTTTGGCTGAGCTGTCTCCATGATACAGCACAGCTTTGAGAGAAAGTTTGTAAGGATGTACTAATATATATTTTGTATGTTAATCAGTGTGCATATGCATCTTTATGCACATGGATATGAGGCTTCATGGGTGAAGTACCTTCAGTTGTAGCTGTGGCCCTGCTCTGTGTCACACATTGCCACGACTCTTAATGAGAATTTGGCTGTTTCTGGCTGTTCTGCACAATCTGCTGACGTAAATCCCTATCTGACATCAGGCTGTGATATGCTCCTGGCAGGGTGTGAGCCAAGCTGGGGGTCTAATAACGGCAGCAGTCACTCTGGAGATGCTCCGTGGATCTGTTTGCACTTTGTTTTAATAACTCTGGCCACAGCAGCAGGTTTTGTGCAAGCACTGTTTGCCTTTCTGCTGTGGAAATGGCACAGCTGCAGAGCACTGCAGGAGAGAGCTCGGAACCCAGACAGGTGCCCTGCCTCCCCTTCCCTCTCCCGTGAGCCTGTTCAGATGCTCTGTTTTGGATTCTCCCTTTGCCTGGCTGAATTCATAATTCCACAACTGTATGATGCTGCCCACGCCATCAAAACCCTCTCCAGCAGTGCTTGGTGTAAACCAGACCCAGCAACCTGAAGAACACAATCATGTGCCTTCATGGAGTTGTTCCCTGGCCTTTTCCATGCCCCCTACTCCTGCTCTCTGACCCGATCCAAACCCTTCTGGGATTCATCCTGGCTGCCTTGCAGGTTCCAGCCCTTCTCAGGAAAGAACCCACGTCGCAGGCGGGATGCCTTGTGCGCAGTTTCCAGGGTTACCTGGGCAGTGCTGATAGCAGGCAGGAAATTAAAATGCTCTGTGATGATGATGGTCCCTTATCGACAGCAGATGGTGGCCATTAGCTGGACGTGCGTGGCAGGGGAAGGCACCAAGGCAAGCAGAGCAGACACCACTATTGGATTTGTGTCACAAACACTGTTGGGTGTGTGTCACCACCACTGTTAGATTTGTGTCACCACCACTGTTAGATTTGTGTCACCACCACTGTTAGATTTGTGTCACACCATTGTTAGATTTGTGCCACAAGCACTGTTAGATTTGTGTCACACCGCTGTCAGATCTGTGCCACCACCTCTGCAGGTGCTCTGTGGTGCTTGCTCCCTGAGTGCCCTGGTGATGTGTGGGACTCTGCTTTCCTGGAAGTAACTCCAAGGAGCCAGTGTGGCTTCCAGCTGAACTTGTTTGCAGAAGTTCCCTGTCCTTGTTACCAGCCCATCTGTACAGCTGGTTCTCTCCTGCAAGTTTCTCCCTCGTACACAATTTTTCTCTCTTGTTCTTCAAAAGACCTGATTCCTTGACTTGAGACTATTCTGCTTTTAAGCTCTCTGAACATGGTCCAGGTGCCTGCAATCTCTGTGGAGGCTGATGTGCTGTAACCTGTGCCAGGACTGTGTGGGGATTTGTCAAAGGACTGCTGAAAGTGGAAAATCAGCTGAGGATCCATTCTGCTGAGCTCTGAGACTAGCCAAGTGTCATATTATATGTTCCTTTTCTTACTGAGCTGTCTCTTCTCCCTTCTGTCTCTGTGGGGGTTTCTGCACCTCACTTTTCTGCTAACTCTGAGGTGCAGAATTAGGCTGGAGTGTGGATTTGCCTGCCCATTTCAGATCAGGACAGCACATCTCTCCCCAGATGTGGCTCTGACTTCTGTGTGTACCTAAACAGCTGCTGCCTGGTGTGCTACAGCATGAAATCTGCATGCAAAGCCTTGGAGACAGCAATGCTGGTGTTAAAGTGTTTGGAGAAGCCACTGTGATGGCTTAGATTTTCCCTGACCTCGGCTTTGCTTGGTGGAAGCACCGATGGAAGCCCACGGTGTCTTTTTGTCAGCTGTAGGCTTAATTGCTCTTAAAATGTCTGTAATTCTGCAAAGACCAGACCTGTTCTAACCTGTTCTCAAGCTGTTAATTAAATCAAACACTCCAGGCTGATTCCTGGTGCAGCATGTAGGCACTGTGACACTGGCAAATATGGGATCGTACGCAAACCAAAACGCGCTCGTGACATTACTCCTTATTCCCTCCCAGACCATAACCCTAAAATCTGCTGCCCTGAGAGGGTTCTGCCTTTGTTACAGGCTTTCTCAGGCACTGGCTGGAAGAGCCTACCATGCTTTTTGCGTTTATTTTTAATGCAAATGTTTAATTTCAGATGTCCTGAACGACGCCATCTTTGACGAAGACCATGATGAGATGGTAATTGTGAAGGACATAGACATGTTCTCATTGTGTGAGCATCACCTCGTTCCATTTGTTGGAAAGGTAACTCTCCCTCACAGAACAAATGTGGGAATGCACAATAAAAGACCTTTAGTACATGTAAAAGACTTTGTAGGTGTAGCTACAAAGCTTTTAAGGCTGTAAGTACTTGCTGCTTACGGCTACAGTTCTAGAAGTTTAATCTTCAGAATATAAATAAGGAAGGCCTCCTTAATGTGAGGTTTTATTTGAATTTAAGCTCCTGAAATGTAATGCTCAACCTTTCCTAGTCTAAGTAATCTAATGGTTTCTGACATTTCATATCAAAGCTCTTCTCCATGAGGCAGCAGCAAGCCTTGAGGGCAGACATCTTGATATTAAACCAGCTCACCCTGCACACTGGCTCTGTCATGGATTTAGCTCCTGGCTCAGAGCTATCCAGAGCACATTCATCTCTGAAACCCCCTGTGAGCAGAACAAACTCATTAGCAGCCCTGCCTTAATTATGTGAGCTGAGTCAGGGCGAGGGTGGCCAAAACTGGGTGAAAAGGGCTGATGCTTCAGAGGGTGTTGGAATTGTAATGCCAACAACTGTAAGAAAAGAAAACTTCTTCAGTTAACCACTGTAGAGGTGATGAAGAGTTCTGAGTGGGAGCTGCACGTCTCAGCCTCTTCCCTCCCTTATCAGCACAGAGGGATGGAGCTCAGCCTGATTATCTGTTACCATAAAGTGCTCACAGGTCCAAGAGCAACACGTGCTTGTGCTGTCTATAAAACTCAATCAGTGCCACATATGTTCCAAGCAAGTTGTCTCCCAAAAATAAAATACATGAACAGAAACCAGCTGTTTATTTAGTTGGGTCAGTTCAGGTTTGTCTGCTTTCTTTTCTTGCTGTTAGTGTTTTGTGCTGGAGAAGAGGATGACCTCTTTTTCTGTGCAAGCTTTCTGTGGTGCCTGTAACTCTTGGTTGTGTATACTGTGGATATTCTCCCTGTTACTCCTGTGGCAATGTGTGCATTTTTTTTTTTACACCCAGCTGTTTAGCCTGTGTGGTTTGGAGAAATCTCCTCACAAATACCGACTCAGCCCTACTAAATGACTTGGTATGGCTCTAAATATTCAGAGTAACCATTGCCCTGCTGGATGCACCAAACAGGCTGCAAACACTGACCTGTAGGTCTTGCATTTGCAGTTCTATCTTAAAGAAAATCAAGAAATCTGCAAAAATATGGGGAACAGGATTCAAAGTCTGTTTCTAAGTCGTGTCTCTCACTTTGTTTGAAATGTTTCATGTCTTTTCAGGTGTCAGTGGGTTGATTGCCTAACAGAAGGGGTAGGAATGAGCAAATTAGCCAGGTAATCAGGTGCACTGTGGTACCTCTACTGCAGGTACAGCAGCACAGGATTCTGAGATGGGGCCTCCAGGCAGAGCCAGAATCCCCCACTGACACTCCCCTGCTGTATCTTGGCTAATTTTTCAAGTCTCTGGTACAGTGGCACAAGTACTGATTTATGATCTGGTTATAACTGTAAACCCACTGGAATTCAGTAGCCCTCATGGCTTTCTGAAAACAAGAAGCTAAATGCCCTCCCTTCGTATTTGAGCTCTTTTCTGCTAAACTTCTTCCAATTTAATTTAAATACATGTTCAGCAAATCCGTATTTGAGCAGGATGGAAGCTGAGTTAATCATCAGTGATCTATGATACTAAAACAAGAAAAAAATCAAATCAGGAAGTGCAGCCTGATTTTTGGTGGCAAAGTACTTCTTGCCATCAGAACTTCCACTGGAAGGAAAGCACAGTCCCTCTTCCTTCTGTTCCCTAAATCCATTTAAGGTCTTGAAAGAAAAGCATGTTTATTTTAGACAAATAGTGCTGTGCTGAATAATAGACTGCCTTTGTACCCAAATGCAGCAGTGCTCTGTAGCATTCCTGAGACTTGGAACATAAGCCTTGACTCTTGAGGAGCTGTGACTTTTCTCCCCCTCAGAAAAACTCACCTATTCCTCACCAGGACCTCGTGAGGCATTCACAGTCTCAGCTCCACAACTCCCCAGGCTTGCATGGTGCTGTGCTCCTCCCACGTGCTAAGACCTCTGGGCTGTCCCAGAGCTAATTCTGGGGCAAATGCACATCTCATTCTCTGTGCATGAGTTTCATATGCCCTTGGAAGGGTGGTTTTGCTGCTGTTAATGGTTGTTCTCCCTTGCCTAGGTACACATTGGTTATCTCCCCAACAAACAAGTGCTTGGCCTCAGCAAGCTTGCTAGGTAAGTGTTCTAATGAAAGTGATGCTAATTTGTAAAAAGGATTCCAGGCCGTGCTAGCTGTGCTAATCTTTTTAATCTCCTCTCCCTCTAAAGCTCAGCTCACTTTCTGTCCTGGATTTGGATTTAGACCAATCCTCAGCATTGTTCTTTCTTTTTTGTGGAGAGGGCAGATAAGTCTTGGAGCTGTGTGTTAATTCTCACCAGTGGCTGCAGTAGAGCCCTAATGCTTTTGTAGGTTCCCCCAGAGCACTGGGGGCTGCAGGGAGCTCTGAGGCAAAGAACAAGAGAATTTGGTTGTGTTCTAAAGCAGGCCACAAAAAACAACGAGAATTTACAGCTCTTTAGCACTTGAGTGTAGATTGACTAATAACAAGAAAAATCTGAAAGCTTCCAAACTGTAAGTGAACACATTTTATGGATATAAATTGAATCTAAAGCTTTCATCTCTTAGCTGACGCTTCAGAAAAATTTGGCATTTCTTTCTTTCACTGAAAACGTGCTGAGAGTGCTGTGGGATAGATTTTATAGATAAAGCTCAGCCTAAGAAACAAAGCAATTGTGATACACTTGAGAAATCCATTTATTATGTAAAACAGCTTTTTTCCTCAGCAAGTGCCTTTGGGTCAGTTATTGCACTGGCTCTTGTTATTAAGTGACACTGATGAGGAAGAAGATGGTAGATCCCTTCAATAAACAGATTATTTGGGGTCAGAGTGGAAGGGTCCCTTTTTGAGAAACAAATCTAAATATTTGGCTGAAGTTCAGAAAGACCACATAGGTTTTGCTTTCCCTGATGGGTCTGTTAATCCTGCTGTAGCTCCAGTAACACTAACGAGAAATTAGCCCTGCAAATCTCCCTGCCTGATAGGTTTTCTTAGCAGCTAAGAAAGGTGTAGGATATGACAAGAAAATGTCCTAAAGTGAGCCAGATCTGCTCTGTGCTCTGCTTGCACAACAGGGATGTGGTTTGGGGGTGGAAGGATCCTTGGAGGTCAGACCTCTGCTGTGTAACCTCTTGTTGCAGGGAGGCATCTCCCCATCCCCAGCAATGCTCTTAGCAGTGCTCTTTGCTCTGATTAAAAGGCTGGAAGGAGGTGATTCCGTGTGGAAATTTCCTCCTGCATGTGTTTTGTGGCTGTACAGGGCTGCTGGAATTGTGGGCTGGGGTTCTGAGCTGTCAGAGATGCAGTGGCTGAGTAAAACTCTTCATCTCCCGTAGGCTGCTCGTGCTTGGGGATGTGTGTGGCATCCCATGGCTTGTGTTGAGTTTTAGGTGGGTCTTTAAGTGGTGGAGAGCTGAGGGGTTTTTGTTGGTGGTGGTTTTTGGAGTTGAATTTCTGAAGAGAATCCATCCTTCCCAAAGAGTTTGTCCTTAGCATGTGGTTTCATTTCTGCAGGGCTCCAGTGCAGGATTAAGGATCACATTTGAAATGTGCATCCACTGGTTTGTGCTTGCTCTGGTCTCTATCTCTTGATTGTAAAAAGGAGCTCAAAATGCTTTTCAGTGTTTTTTTTTTTTTTTTAATGCAAGGGGAAATATAGTGTTAGAAAGATACAATTTTCCTACTATTTATCCTCAGAATGGAAACCTGCATCAATATGTGCAAGGCTTCCTGAGCTGTGCTCAAAGGTTAAATCTTGCCTCTTTCTGAAATGAGGGTAAAACTCCCATATACTGCAATAATGAAAAGATTAGATTCTTGTAAAACAAAATGTTCTCACTTTTGAGTGCTTGCCATGAATAGGTTGGGGGGCCAAACTGTGCCTCCTTTTCGTGCCCTATATAATGCAACCAATGTTCAAGCAAAGATTTGTGAGGCTCTTGGTGCTCTAGGCCTAATCTTTCATAATAGGATTAATCTAATGTGGTGAGTTTCTGTAGTTGTGGATGACCTGTATTCAGTAAACAAACATCTTTCTCTGGGTTTTAAGCTCAAGCTTGAAAATACTCTTTCAAATAACTGTTTTTACATAAACACCTTGTTAGGACTTCTTCTATGCAATATCTGAGCGTGTTTCCTATCCATAAAGTTAATCTAAATATTGTGTTGCTTTTTTTTATGCTGTAACACAACCATTTCATTGCTGGAGGGGAGTTTGTGCATTTAATTCTCTTTCCAAAACAGCAGGAGAGTCTCCTTGTCGGGGATAGCTCTTGTAAGTGATGCTTCAGGCTGCCAGCCAGTGTCTGGCTTTTGTCTGGTGTGACCAGACAGGTATCAAAGCTTGCTATAGCAACTCCTTTTTGTGGCCACTTGAAGTGTAATTAAGCATTTGAGTTTGGCATGAACAGCCCCTGGAGTTACAGAGCAATTATATGGATTTTCTTAAATGTGTGGATTCTAGAACTGTCATTAAGTGTCACTTCCTCTGCCCACCAATGGCTTAAATTTGAAGTCTTGTTGGAGGAGACCATTAAGGTGATCTCTGCACTGAAATGTGAAGGATGGGGTGAGATATGGGTGGAGAGATTCTGTTTTAAATAAGACCAATTCTGTCTCATTGTTCTCAGCTAAATTTGTGGTTAAATGCAAGAATCCAAAATATTTCTTGCTCAATTTCAGCGTTCTGGGAATCCATTATCTGAACTAACCTTAAGGCAGCATTTGGTCTAGTCTGAAGCACAGGGAACTGTTCAGGAATGAGGGCTCAGGGGAGTTTTTGGACATGAATTCCCCCACAACCTTGTGATGCAGGTGGGTGGGGATACAAGGAATCCCAAACCAGCAGGAGGAGAAGTGGCTGGTTTGCCCTAAAATAGCCGCTGGTGCTGCAGGTGGGGGGAACCTGTCACTCAGCACTGGGATGTGCCAGGGGAAGTCTGTGAGGAACACCTGGGCAGCAGAGTGGCCATGGATTCCCAGGAAGGGCACAGATCAGTACAGGGGTCTCTTTTGAAAGCATCAAATTAATTGTGAAGATCAGTCAGTAGCCAGCTGGAAATAACTGTAATGTTGTCTTTTTCCTTTCTCCTTTAGGATCGTGGAAATTTACAGTAGGAGATTACAAGGTAAACACGAAATTTGGTGTTTGTTGTGTGCGTTCCTCTCCTGGTCAGTGCAGGGGGCTGGTAACTGGGGGTGGACTGTAGATGTGGAGTTTGAGAGGGGAGGAAAACACTTCTTGAAGAGGTTATGTTGTTGTACTTAGCCCCTGCATTCCCAGAGAAGGGTAACTTCTGCCTAGGAAAGTAAATGGAGGCTGGAACTGATTCCAAGGATAATTGTGCTACCAGGTAGAGCTGCCAGGAATAACTAAACCAGTTGGATGTTGCTGGGGATGAATTCTCCTGCAGAGATTTGAAGAGATGCTTTCAGGAATTCTTGTCTGAGGTAATGGAGCAAGAGCTGCCTCCTGCCCCTGAGGATGAGAGAAAACTGCAGAGTCCAAAGCCTTGGATTGGGCTGAACCTGCTGCCTTTGTCCTGTGGTTAAATTTGGCCTGGTCTTGGCAAGAGAAGTCTCAGTGACCACCAGGCTGGTGAACAGAAGGTGCTAGAGCTGCAGGAAGTAAAGCTTGGCAGGACAAAGCTCATTTTTTATCTCAGTTTCCTTTCCTTAAGAGGAGAAATTGGGCATGTGTAATAAAGGGTGCAGCAGTAACACTGGGAACAAAGACATTAAAAACTGAAACAGAGCAGAGAGGAAAGAAAATCTCACTGCAAAAATAGGAAATGGAGGAGCTGTTAGAACAAGTTGTGGTTGGAGAGGTGGAATGCAGAATGGCTCCAAGTATAAACAAGAAAATAAAAGGTCTGTTCCAGGATACAAATGGAAGATAGGATGGATGGGGCTTGGAGCAACTTGGTCTAGTGGGAGGTGTCCTTGCCCATGGTGGGGGGTTTGTAATGAGATGAGCTTTAATGTCCCTTCCAACCCAAACCATTCTGGGATTCTGGGAGTCTGAATTCCCTGTTGTTCCCTCAGTCCAGGAACGCCTTACCAAACAAATCGCAGTCGCCATCACAGAAGCCTTACAGCCCGCCGGGGTCGGCGTCGTCGTGGAAGCTACGTGAGTGATCCCAGTGTTCCAGGGGTGGGATCCCAGTGTTCCAGGGGTGGGATCCTGGCTTTATGTGATCCCAGTGTTCCAGGGGTGGGATCCCAGTGTTCCAGGGGTGGGATCTCAGCTCTGTGTGATCCCAGATGTTCCAGGGGTAGGATCCCAGTATTCTGGGAGTGGGATCCTGGCTTTGTGTGATCCCAGTGTTCCAGGGGTGGGATCTCAGCTCTGTGTGATCCCAGATGTTCCAAGGGTAGGATCCCAGGTGTTCCAGGGTTGTGATCCCAGGTGTTCCAGGGGTGGGATCATGGCTCTGTGGGATCCCTGTGTTGCAGGGCTGGTGCACGTTGCCCCTTTGGCTGTGGTAGCTGTGTGCTGTGCTTGGTTATCAGGCAGAGAGATTAGTAATAATAATAATAACAAAACCAATAATAATAACAATCCTATTAATAATAAAATATTACTAGTAGTAATAAAAAAAATCAATACTCCTGATGTGCTGGAGCCATTCAGCGTGGGCACTGCCTGGCGGTGTGGCAGTGAGGAGCTGTCCCAGCTGCCCCAGATCCAAGCCCTGTGCTCCTTCTGCCTCCTCGAGCAGTGCAGGGCTTGGGAGCAGCAGCAGGCATGTCCCTGTGATCAGAATGCACCTTGGGAAGGTGGGATTTTCCTGGGGTCAGAGGAGAGAAGGCAGCTCTCAGTGGCTGGGAATGTGACTCTTCCACAGCTGAGGCGCTGCAGGTTCCCTTTCTGGTTGTGGAGGTTTTGTTACCTTCCCAGAACTGGATGTGACCGTGTAAAAAACACCTCTCCCTGTGGGATTTCTCCTTCCCCAGGAGTTTTCCTGATGCACTGACTTCCCTCTCGTTTCTCCTAGGCACATGTGCATGGTAATGCGTGGGGTACAGAAAATGAACAGTAAAACAGTAACCAGCACAATGCTGGGGGTATTCCGGGAGGATCCGAAGACCCGTGAAGAATTCCTGACGCTCATCAGGAGCTGAAACTGTGTTACCCTCTGGATGCACTCTGGATCGTTCCATCCCGTGTCACTGTCTGTCCTTGTTCCCACATCCCAATTCTAAACTAAATCGTTGTGAAGTGCTGTCATAGTCTTTGTGCAGTGAAAGGCTTCTGGTGGCAAATGGAAAAGGTAGGGATGGGGGAGGCTCCTCCTGGATTTCCACGGATGCTGATGTCACAGAGTTACAAGCCACAAACAGGAGTTTGGAAATGCTTTTCCATCCATAATGCAGAGTATCCAACTGTCAGGAGAGAAGTGGGGCTTAGGAGTGAAGTGGATATTTATGAAATAGTTGTGTTTATTAGAATAAATGTGGAGCAGCACAGGAAACACCTGAAAGGATGTGGATCTTTGTAGGATTGGGATTGTCCCCAATTATTTGACTATGTTTCATTGCAAGTCCTGCAGTGGCTGTTTCAGTACCTAGATATGCGTCTTATACCTCTGAGTTGTTACCTCTGGTGTGTTTTATATTCTTGCTAGTATTAGCCTTCCTTTTTTGTGTATTTTTTGTTTGTTTGTTTGAGAAATGTGTAAACTCCATTTTTCCTATCCTCTTAACAGGCAGGGAATTAACTTCTGAATTATTTGGGGCACAGCCCTGTCTCAGTACAAAGGGGTTTATGCACCTTTTTCTCTGTGCCTCAGAATGTCTGAACTCTTGAACTGCCAGTTTCTTACTGTTTTTAAGGAAACTTTAACAGAGGAGAGGGAAAAACCCTGCAGAGTACTGAGGTATCCAAAGAAGTTTTTAATGATATTTATATCTTGAGCTTTCCTTCTTGGATTTCCACGGGTTAGACTGAGAAGCTAAAATTAGTCTGGTAATGTGAAAATTAAGATTTGCAAGCATTCCAAGGTTTCCATTTCCAACGCTGGACCAAAGGTGAACATGAAATCCTGAGCACAGCACATGGTACCTCCCCTCCCTGCCGACAGGTTGGGTTATTTCAGGGCAGAGTAACCTGGAATGACAGCAGCTCATTTTATAAGAGCAGCCGAGAAAAGCATTCCCAGGGCCACCAGAATGAATCAAACCACATTTTTTTTCCTGTGTATGTGGCAACCTCTGTAAGTGGCAGAATTGGTACAAAAAGTTTCAGTCCAGCTGGACTTGGCTGAACTTCTGCTTTGTTACCATTTTAACGGGTGTTTTGTAACTCTTAATTGGGAAAAGATGAGGCTCAAATGAGAACCACCCTCCTCACACCGAGCTTGCAAAACAAATGTCAGCTGCTGGGGTTGGGTACCCTCAGGTTCCCAGGGCTCTCTCTGCTTTGCTGGATATCAATCCAAGATGTCCTGGGCACCAACCTCAAGGGCAGTTCCTGCTCTGGCCAGCTCCATGTCACCAACATTCCTCCCTCTTGCTCCAGCCCGTGTTGGAAACAAAACGAAAATCGTGGCTGGTCAGATTGGCCCTAAAGATCTTTCTCAAGGAGAACGAGCTCATGTGGTTAATTACACTGAATTCTCTTTGAGGACCTTCACAGCATTATTGGAAAAATCTTTTATAACGTCCTCTGTCCTGGGTTCTGTAGGATTAGGTGCTGTAACAGTTTTTGTCACTGGTGTAAACAAGCTGTGCTGCACATTGCTAAAGCAGCTCCATGGCATTTGTTTTCCTGAAGTTGCCAGTTTTCAGTTCAGTATGTTACAAATATCCAGCTAAAAGCCTTAAACCTTTCTTGCCTGAAGTTGGCAGTAAACCTCTCTTTTTAGCTTGACTGGAAGGAGATTTTGAGGACCAAAGGGGCACACACCACTACCCTTATTTCTCTTTCCTTGATTTAGTTTGGAAATTAAGCCTCTGTAAAACACTGTCTTGCTAATTTAGCACCAAAAAAGTTGTTTTAACCACTTATCTCTATTCAGGATAAAGTTCACGTTGCACCACCACTGTTTTTTATTTCCACGTGACCTGTAGTCCTTAAAACATACCTCTCTCTACTCGCGGCCTTGGATTTTGTTCCCATTTCTGTTGTTGTGAGTCTCAGCGCGTGCTTTTTTGGAACGTCAGCGTTGTTCAAACACACGAGCTTTAACTACAGCCTGCTGTAAATATGTATAGGATGTACAGCCCCTGTTGTGCTGCTCACCTGTCTCTGAAACATTAAAGCACAGTGTTATCCTTTGGAGTGGGAGCATCCTTGGGGCACCTGGAGCCGAGGGCAGCAGCTCCCTGCCCTCGGCTGGAGGTGGTTCTGCACTCATGGGGGACCCCTGGGGCTGCTCCTCTGGGTTGGGTGGTGCTGTTATCCACAGGTGGGTCCCCAGCCGGTGACTGGGAAGCCAAAAAAACCTCCAGGATTTGTTGTCACCTTCTTCAGCCAGAGGAATCAAGAGCAAATACGTTGGAGCAGGGGTGGTGGGTGGCAGTGGCTGCAGCTGGCATTGACACTGGGGGGTTTCACATCATTATTGTATTATTTTTCTTCTTACAATTTTATTATTACTATTATTTTCTTGTTATTATTCTATTATTCCATCATAATTCTATTAATACTAATAAGAATAAATTTAACAATAGCTATTTTAATACTTATATAAAATTTAAAAATATAAAAACAAACCTCATTATCTGAAACACATAAGATCATAACAAAAAGACCTATCAAAATAATTAACTAAATCTAAAAAAATACCCCTCAATATTAATAAAAAAAATTACTAAACTCATAGAAAAGGGAGAAAAGTAAAACAAGAGGTTCAAAATTGAATCAATTTTATAGTTACTAAATTTTATAATTTTTTAACTTTTAAAATATAACAAGCTTAATAAAAATCATATTCAATATCTATAACCTTCACTATACTTGTGAAGTATACACTAAGTCTACACTATTCTTGTACCCTTCCTGAGCTGTCCTGGAGGCCTCCCCCTGGCCTGAGGAAATACCTGGTTCCTTGAGTTACCTGAACAAATAAATCCCATCAGCAGCTGGAACAAGAAGGTGAAGCCAGGGTTGGGTTGGGTTGGGTTGCCCCATTGGGTGCAGGGTGGGTGGGCTGGTTTAAAGACATTCCTACTGTCCTCCAGCCTCCCAGGAAGCAGATATTGCTGGGATTCAGGGAAAATAAAAAATAAAATGTGTGGATCCCAGACTCCTGAGGAGCCCCTGTGCAGAGGGAAGGGGGAGCACAGGGTCTGTGCCCACTGTGGTGGTCAGGAAGGGAGAAGGGATGATGAATGAAGCCTCCTCCAGCCCTGAGTGTCTTTTTTATCCAAATGGTCTGAACTATTTGGAAATAAAGCTCCTGGGAAGCCCCAGGAGCATTGGCAAGACCAGTCCTTGTGGTGAGGCTGGGTTCTGTCTTTCTCACAGCTGTGCATTAAAGCTGGTGCTTGTGGTGGGAAATGGTCTGTTTGGGAAAACAGGCCCTTCTGCGAGAAATTATCTTTTTTTTATTATTTTCTTTTTAAGGTGTGGGATTGGGAAGGAGCCTCACTGGTTTTGCAATCATGGGAAAATCTGTTTTCATTGGGGTGAAAAAGTATTTGGCTTCAAAGTGTTTATAGCTCAGAAAAAAAAAAAAAAGAAAAAAAGAAAAACAAAAATACCCCAAAAAAACCACCAAGAAAAAAACCTCAAAACCTGAAACAAAAAGCTAAAACAGAAGGACCAGAACCTGTTACATAAGGGGACATCCTCCCAGCCCTGAACTGCCCCATTTGCCAGGATTCCACCTGATTTATCACGTGCTCCATTCCTTCCCTGAGGCTCTCCAGTGCTATATGTTGCTTATCAATTTGATTTTCTCAAGGGTCCCCCATCTGAGCAGCTGCTTTGAGGTTTTTTCTATCACTGTGGTTATTTTGGGTGTCTCCCATCACCTCCTGCCCCTGGGCTGTGGAGTGACCAGTCCATAAATCCCTGTGCCATATCCAGACAGGTTCTGGGCTTTTTGGTCCTCACCACCTCTGTTCCACCTCTAGGTGCAGGTTTTGATCACAGAATCATTAAATTTGGGAAAGCTCTCCCTGGCCACTGAGCCCAAGAGTTATCCCAGCACTTCCAAGCCCACCAGGATGCTTCAGTTCAGGCAAATTCCTCCAGCTCTGGACCCTAAATTGGACACTTTTTAGACAAAAATCTGCCTTCCAGCCACTGAGTGGCTGCAGGCAAGGGCTGGGATGATCCCAGAGGCTTTGAGCAGCTTTTACAACCTTCCACACCTTGGAGAGGTGCTTCATGAGCTCCAACAGCTCCTTTACCTGCTCCTGGTTCCTGCCCCTGTTCTCCAGAGCACTGCTGGAGTTGGGAAGGAGCCTGTGCCCTTTGAGCCTTGGCTGAGCCCTTCTGGCCAGCTCCTGCAAATAACTTTCAGGAAAAGCTTTGCCTTCCAATTGTTTTTAAAGCTACACTCATGATTTAGGAGTTGAGGGGCAATAAAACATTAAAAAAAATATTTTTTTAATTTAAAAATTAAAGCTCTTTTTAATATGTATTGGCCTGGGAGGGACAGAAAATACATCACAATGTTCAAAGAAATATTGATAAAACACACAAAGAATATAATCACAATGAATGTATTTGTCATTTTTAACAACTTTATGTTGTGTTTTTGCTGTTGGGGTGTTGCAGGGGTGGTTTTGGCTGGTGAACAGTACCACGTTCCCTCTGTTTGCCCACGTCTCCACACCGGGATTGCAACAGTGAAGCAAAGGTGAAAAACCCACGTGTAAGAGGGATCAACTCCACTGCAAAGGCCTGAAAATGATTTTAAAAGTACCAAGGCGAAGCACAGGGGTGCTGCTTTGGCCTGAGATGTGAGGAGGGAGTAATTCCTGGGGCCCCCTGACCAGGTGCTGTGGGAGGGTGTCCGTGCTTCAGCTCCCTCCTGCCCTGGCTGTGGGTGCCTGTGCACCTCTCAGCACCCCCTGTTCCACCAGGGAAGCCACAGCTCATCCTACAGCTGGCATTTCTTGAGCTCCCTTGCCCTGGAACAAGGCATGGAGCTGCTGGAGAGCTGCAGGGATGCCTGGAGGAGGTGACAGTCACTGCTCCAGCCAGAACACACTGCCGTGCATCCATGTGTAGGGAAAAGGCAAAATTTCAGGATACAGTCACTGAACAGGCTCCTCGAGGAAGTGCTCACTGCACCAATCCTGCCAGAGCTGGAGAAGCATTTGGACAACGCTCTCAGGCACAGGGAGGGATGGTTGGGGTGCCTGTGCAGCGCCAGGAGTTGGACTGGGTGACCTTTGTGGGTCCCTTCCAGCTCAGGACACTCTGTGAGCTCTGCTGGATTTTGATGCTGTGTAGGGTGCCGGCCCTTGTCCCCTGTGGGGACCCGAGCTGGCACAGCCCCAGGTGCCAGCCCTGGGCTCGGGGAGGCTGCAGCCCGGGTTTGTGCCCAGCTCCTGCAGCCTCTGCTCCATTGCTGTTCACCGCCGGAGATCAACCGCGGGAAAAATGGGTCTGGGTGCTGCAGGAGAGAAAGAGGAGGACGGGAAAGGTTTTGTAGGGAAGCAGCAGCGCGAGGGAGGGAGGGAGTAAGAGCTGGCAGGGGGTTTGCAAGGCGCTGCTCCAGCTGGGCGATGCCCGAGGTCGGGGATGCTCGGAGGGGCCCCGCAGCGCCTGCCCGGGCACGCACAGTCTGTGGCTCCCTCTGCTGAGCCCGGCCCCGAGCTCCGCTCGCCGCAGGAGGAGCAGGCGCTTCCCCGGGACTGGAAACGCATTTTCGGGAGGCCCTCGGATCACCCCGATGCCAGACCGGGGGCGTGGGGGTGGGAAAGGGGCACCCAGCCCCTCTGCTGGATCCCACAGCCGGGTGATGCTGCAAACGCCCACCTGTGCTGCCTCTTGACGGGGGTGGAGACGGAGCTGGTTGGTCCAAAAGCAGAGGCTACATGCCAGGGTGAGGTATTTAAAAAATTATTATTATTATTTACAATTAGTCAAAAAATTTATTTTCTTTAGAAAAGTGGGGGGTTTGGCTGAGCTGGACCACATCTCCTCTGACCAGGTTCTGTCAGTGGGGTGTTTTTGTAGAGAAAAGAGGGAAAATCATAGAAACACAGAATGGTTTTGGTTTAAAAAAAAAAAAAAGATCGTCTTCTGTCCAGTCCCCTGCTGTGAGCAAGGACATCATTAACTATCCCAGGCTGTTCCAAGCCCTGTTTAGCGTGGCTTTGAACACTTCAAGGGATGGGGCACCCTCAGATTCTCTGGACAACCTGTGCCATGGCCCCAACACCTTCTGAGTAACAAATTTCTTCCTAACATCTCATTTAAATCTCTCCTCTTATAGTTTAAAACTTTCCCCTTGCTGTTCTGCTCCTCCAGCCACCAGCTCTGCCTGTGCTGGGCTTTGGGAGCAGCCACGGGGAGCTCTGTGGGTAGCAGGTACCCAAGCTGATCCCATGCCAGGGCCCCTTGCCCTCAGGCACCTCCCAGCCCTGTCACATCCAGCGCCCCGAGGTGCCCATTCCAGCTGGGCATTCCCGAGCCCTGATCCCAGCTAAAGCAGCTCCCTGGTGGTGGCAGAGGCCACGCTGGGTGAAGTGGCCACGCTGCTGGCCTGGGCTGCCAGGATCAGCTGGTTATTTGTGTATCCTAGGAGCATTCCTGGCTGGCAGCCAGGCCAGCCCGGCCTCTCCGACGCAGCCGCAGCCAGCAGACGTGGGGAATTAATTATTCCTTGATCCCGAGGAGCTCTGCTGGAAAAGCCCTCTCCATCTTGCATAAAAACTTCCCTGGACTGGGAAATCCCCGCCTGCTGCCTCTGGGATATTCCCCTCGCTGTTAAATATGAGGAATTTGTACCCACGCCGGGAACCAGGGGTGGGGTAGAAGGGACAGGAGCATCCTCCTGGAAGGGGCACTTGCCTGGCCCCAGGGCTGGGGCTGCTTTTGGAACAGGTAGACATGGAGTAAAAGATAATGTTAACAAATGTGGGGTTATCCAGCTCCCGCTGGGATCACGACAGCCCAGCAGCTGCTGAAGCAGCGGCCACCAGCGCCTGGTTTGCTCCCAGCTGGAGATGGGCTGCAGCCTCTGCCGGGCAGATTTCCCCGGGCTGGGCGGAGTTCAGGTGCGGTGGGATCCGGGTGCACCCTTCACTGTCCGGGATGGATTCATCCAACAGCTTCTGGCAGCATGGAGATTTTTTTTTTTCCCTCTTGCTTTTCCTTTTTAAAGCCTCTTTCCTTTTGCCAGGCAGTAGGACCCACACTAATGCGCGGCTGCCATGGACTTTCCTCGGAGCTTTTCAGCCCTTCCAACTCCAGTTTTCCAACCCAGGTTTTTCTGCCTTTTCCTTTTTCCTTCCATTCTCTGTTAGTGCAACAACCCCAAGCTATGAGACCCAGACAGCAGCACAGGGACCTGGAGAGGCAAACTCTTCATGGAAGGAAATGGCGCTTTTTTGGGGATTTACGTTTGTGTGAGCTGTGCTGGGAGGCCAATTCCTGACGAGTGCAGGGAGCCATGGCCAGAGGGCTGTGGATGTGGATGCTCTCATGGACAGGGAAATTCAGGTGGGACTGAACACATGGCAAGTATTTCCCTTCTGAGGTGGCCTGGCCCAAGATGCTTGGGAGCATCCTAAATACGAGGAGCTTGAGAACGTGGTTTTGGGGTCTTGGCACCATCAGCATTAAGAGAGCTCGCCAGGAGCCTCATCCTAGGAGAAGTAGCAGATTAAGTGTTCAAACAACCTGAATAAACCCCGTGTTTGCAAGTTCTGCTCCTCAGGGGGGACCTGAGCCACCCTGATGCCTGTGGAGGGGCAGTGAGCAGGGTCTGAGACACCCAGGGGGTCTCTGGAGGGCATCCCTGGACCTGGACACAGGAATGGCCAGGCTGATGAGGCAGAGAAGAGCCTGCAGAGCTGGGCTTGATCAGCCTGGAGATGTGGACACTCAGTCTGAGAAAATATGGGAAAAACCAGGGGCAGAAGGCCCTGCCCTTGGCACTTCCCCCGGCAGAGCATCCACAGGAAGCGGCAGCGCCAGCTCTGAGCGTCCTTCCCGGCTTGATCCAGCCCCAGGAGGCTCTGAAATGTGCAGGTTTTAAGCCCACAAAGAACCTAGCCTTAAAATCCCACCCCAAAGGTCTCCACACACACGCTGAGGCTCTGTGTAGCTCCGCAGCCTCCGAGCTGCTCCAGCCCCAATTCCTGCAGATTTCAAAGGAAAATCCTGTATCCAAACAGCTCCTGGGGCACGGGCATCCCAACGGGACAGCGAGGCAGCTGCGTGGGGAATGCCAGGGATTTGGAAGCGCTGCCACAGGCTTTAAATGAAGATCCCCAACCCCCTGTAGAGCTGTGAAGGGCTCCTCCCCTCTCGCCCACTGGACGAACATCTATTGAATTCCAATTTTTTTTGGCGTTGAGTCCGAAGCCGCCTGCCAAAAAGGGGATAAATAAGGAGGCGCCACACCCCAGTGTTACAAAACCTTGTATTAATCATCTCCCTTCACTTTCAATATAGCGCAGATATGAAATATAGCCATGGTTCCTAGTTACATGGGAGGAAATGAGTAATAAATACATCGGAGCAAGTGGAAATCACGAGGGTGTTTCACTGGGAACAACATTGGAAAACTGTACACTTGCAAAGACTGGCATCTCCAAACATTAGTATTTCTTTATATCGGGAAGCTTTTACATGTAACAAACATGCTATTGCCATATATGACCCAAAAAAAAAAAAAAATTAAAATTTAAAAAATAGGCATTGCTCGGCAACATTAACTAGGCAAAAATAGTTCTTTTGTGCACTAACTTTGTACAGAAAAACCAGGACAAAAGGCATGCATGGACAAGAAGAGGCTGCCCGGGAATGGCATGCAACAGAAGAGAGGTCAAAGCTCTTTAAAGTCAGCTTACAATAGGCATAAATACATCAGGGTTATATATATATTAATAAGGGAGGAAGTATTCTGTTTAACATTATTAACATTCCTGTTTTTTAATGTATTTTTCTATTTTTTTTTTCTTCCTATTCCTCCCAGAGGAATACACATTCACCTTTAAGTAAAGATAAAGGAATACAAAAAATAAAACTCACTTTTGCAAACTCTGATGACTCGTATAAAATCAACTTTAGTGTTATCGTCGCTGTGTGCAAATTATAGACGTCTGCGGGACCCACTTTCCACCAGGCACATTCCGAAAAGCCAAACCCGACATGGAGAAAGGTGACAACAAGAAATCGTTTCGCTAAGTGCTGACCCAACTCGCGGGCTTTAATCACAGTTTGGGATTTCCCTGCCCGGGGCTCGATGCCCGCTGAACCCCCGCAGGTTTTGCGGAGCTGAGCCAGCAGAGGCAGGGCTCAGCTCGGGGCTCGTCCCTGGCTCGGGGACGGCACCGCAGGGACACGGTTGTGTCCCCGCGGGTGTCGCATCGCCGGGCCCAAGGCCACTCCGTGCCGGGTCCGGGGACGGCTCAGGGGAACAGCACCACGAAAAGGTCCCCGGCGGCGCTGGGCGAGCCCGGGCTGGAGCTGGGCGAGCAGCGGGGGCCGGGACTTGCCCGCCCGACTCCCAGGACCCCGCGGCGGCGACATGGACAGGACAGGGAGGGGACAGCTGCAGAGGGGCGAGCGGGGATACAAAAAGAAAGGCACTGCCGCTTTATTACTGAATATTTGACTTCACAGCCTCACTCGTGCAACTGGTTTGGTTGGGTTTTTTTTTCCTTTTTTTTTTTGTTTTTTTTTAAATAGCTTTTTTTTTTTTGAGGATTAAAGCTTTTTTTTTTTTTTTCTTTTCCCTTTTAAGCTCCTTTCCCTGGAGCTCTGCCGCCCGCATTTAGCACCGGCAGCCAGAGCCAGGCAGCACTTCCCGAACGCAACTGAAGCCACTTTTTTGTTGTTTTTACTCAAAAAAAACAAAACAAGAAACAGCAAACACGACTAAGTCGTTATTAACCTCTACACTGTCAATGGAAAATAAGCTTTTTTGTCTTTTTTTTTTTAACATTAAAAGATAAAACAATTGAATTATTTGGTGGTTGTTAATAACAGACATTATCATGGTTCCCAGCCATAGCAAGTTAATAGGTAAAATATCCAAAATAATCTCTCTGAACAATCAGAAAACCTCCGTGTCCATAGTCAGCGAAGGAATAAATAGAATTTCAGCTCTGTAAATACACTGGAGTCTCCCTGAGGGAGGCTCCTGCTACGGCGGTTCCGCTCACACCTCACAAGCTGGGGGTGCTCGGGGGTGACCCAGGTCCCCAGCGCCGGCCCCGCTCCGCCTTCACCTCCTCACACCTCTTCCCAACCTCCCTGGCCTTCAGGTTTTCCCTTCTCCACCCTCCCCATCACCTCCCCCCAACCTCCTGTCTGCCGGGAAGCAGGTCACCAAGGAACAGCAAACATAAAACATTGCATTTGGCACTTGGGTTTTTGTATATATATATATATATCTATCTATATTTTTTTTTTTTTTTAAGAAAAACAACTTTAAAAGGCTGCGTGACAAAAGGATTCACACATCTCCCAGCCCTGCCCATGCTCTGGCTCCCCCTGAGCCCAGCTGCCTCTGATCCTAGCACATGATGCTGCCCATGTCCTCACAGCCCGTTTTGGAAATATCGTTGCAGCCCATCATCTCAATTAATTGATTTTACATTTGTTATTATTCCATCGGAGGACTCGGAGCATCACTGCAGATTTGAGCAGCACCGGGTCGGATTTACCAATTTAACACCAAATTCAGCTCCTGTTAAAAAAGCAGTGGTGGGTGAGGGGCAGCCCAGCCACTGCCAGCCCCATCTCCCGCCCGGCACATGGTTAATACCAAGAAAACAAGGCTGTGAAGCTGCATTTTGGTGCCCTTTGTGGCCTGGGTTTTATTTGGAGGCTCCTTCATCCTTCCTTGGCCATGCTGGAAAAGCCCCTCAGAGCCGGATTTGGGCAGGCTGGGCCAGATGTGTGGAGCCTGGATGCAGCAGCTTCCCGGTGCCTGCACAGGCAAGGCAAGAGGCACAGAAACTCTCCCAGAGCCCCCCAGTTCCCAGAGTCCCCCCGGGACCCTCCTGTGGGCAAGGTGCCCTCGCTCCATCCCGCATCCCGGTCCGGGCGGGGCGCAGGGACGGGCACCTGCCCCTCTGCCCTGAGCACAGCGCTGCCTCCACACCGCAGGCCTCTTGGCTAAACTGAAAGGAAATGTTGGAGTTATTTTATTATCTCTGTATCAATCTGGGCTCGCCGGGGCAGTCCGTGCCCGAACGCGGCGGAACTCGAGACACGGGAGTGCCGGCCCCGAAGCCCCCGGCAGGGCAGGCAAATCCTCCCCGAAGGGTTTTTGGTCACACACCCCCGCCCGGCGTTCCGTGCTCCTTGGGATCCTCCTCCTCCAGGAACAGGGTTTGCCCACGGTGCTCCGGCGAACCCTCCGTTGTCAGCACTCTCCTCCTCCTCCTCCATGCCCCCCCAACCTCCCCATGCTGCTTCATCGTCGTCGCTGAGATTATTTTTTTTTTTTTGCCATCTTTTTCCCCCCCCTTAGCATGGATGTAATAAATGACAACACAAATTCCAAGTCTAATGATATGTTCACAAGGACAATCTACACATTCACAAAATTAAAACAGGAGAGAGAGAGAGAGAGAGAGAGAGAGAGAGAAAGAGAGAGAGAGAGGGAGGGAGAGAGGAGAGGAGAGAGGAGAAAGGATGCAAGCTATCGCTGAGGCTCCCTCAAGCCCCGACCTCGCCGCTGGACCCGCAGCAGTTGTTGTCCCGGCCAGCGTCCCCGTGGCGACGCCTTCTAGATCGTGGAGGTTCTGTCGACACCATCTGCAAGCAGGAAGGGAGAATTAGGAGCAGCCCCTGTGAGCACTGGTACCCCCCGCGCAGGGGATTTGGGGAATGGACCCCCAGAGCACCCCCAACCCACAGTCCCTACAGTGAGGTGATGTCGGGGCCACCCCCACCACCTCCCATCTCCCCAAGGGGTGCAGAACGGTTTTGGGGTGTCAGTGCTCTGCTGGTCCCTCTGTGCCACCACCTGTCCCCACCCCACAGCAGCTTCCCCAAGTCGCTGTCCCAACACCGGTCCAGGCCTCGTGCCACAACCCCACAACTGCTTTCCCAGGAGCAGAGGGGGTTTCTGGGCAGCCTGGACTTGTCACAAGGTAGGTGACAGTCTGGGACTGTCCCACAGAGGGACAAGTTCATGTGCCCCTGATCAGGTGTCAGGGAACAGGGACAGAGCTGGTCCCAGGGGCTGCCTTGCCCACAGTTCACCCAGCCCTGCAACACCTGCACCACTGAGGCTGCAAAATTTTCCTCCATCTGAGGATCATGAAGCCCCCAGGAGTCTTTTCTGTCTCCCCAGAGCCCCTGTTCCCAGCACCCTGTGACAGCAGGGATGCATCCAGCCACAGCCCCATCCCAGGAGCTCGGGGTCCATGACCCACCCCAAAGCCTGACCCCGGTACCAGCAGCCCCCCTGTCCCCACCCCCTGGGAGCAGAAATCAGCACCCAACAGCACTTCCAACCCTCCAGCCCTGATCCCACCCCCTGTCCCCCATCCCAAACCCCATCCCCGGGATGGAGAGTGGGGGGAGGCAGCTCCCAGAGTGGCTGCAGAACAGAGAATTCCCTGTTACCACTTGGGGCACCACAGCCACCTCCCTTCCTTGACACTAAAAACAAACAGGTTTGCTACGCCTTTTTTTTTTTTTTTTTTTCCCCTGAAAGGTTTTTTTTTTT
>VXBQ01002606.1:106544-167464 GCA_013400175.1 Phainopepla nitens
TGGATGGGGACACAGGGCTGTGGAGGGGACAAGGAACCAGCCCCTGGATGGGGACACAGGGCTGTGGAGGGGACAAGGAACCAGCCCCTGGATGAGGACACAGGGCTGTGGAGGGGACAAGGAACCAGCCCCTGGATGAGGACACAGGGCTGTGGATGTGGAGAGGACAAGGAACCAGCCCCTGGATGGGGACACAGGGCTGTGGAGGGGACAAGGAACCAGCCCCTGGATGGGGACACAGGGCTGTGGGTGTGGAGGGGACAAGGAACCAGCCTCTGGATGGGGACACAGGGCTGTGGGTGTGGAGGGGACAAGGAACCAGCCTCTGGATGGGGACACAGGGCTGTGGATGTGGATGGGACAAGGAACCAGCCCCTGGATGAAGACACAGGGCTGTGGGTGTGGAGGGGACAAGGAACCAATCCCTGGATGGGGACACATCCTCAGAAGTTGGGTTTCTGTGGGAAAGCCACTGGGAATTAGCCCATGGGGAGCTGGCCTTGTGCCACTGCACACCGAGCTCCTCACTTCTGTTTTCCCAGGATCATGGAATGGCTGAAGCTCACGGAGTGGCTAAGCTTAGGACAAGCAAAGGGCTGTTTTGTGGATGGTAGGCACTGATTTATGGCATGAGGGATGATGGCATGTGCTGAAAATGGAAATGGCTGCTTAAACAGAACTAGAGAGATGAGTTTGGGATGGAAAAATTATGTGCCCCACACCCTGCTTCAAAGGTTGACTTGGGACCTAAAATACACTGACTGAAATGACTTCTTCCTTCCCAGTTGTTACCTGCAGTACAGCACCTCCATGCCCAGCTGGATGGGTACCCAAAAATACATTTATCCTCCTGACATCAACACGGTTTCACAGTGAGGAACCTGGGAGGGGAATCCTTCCTCTGTGACACTCAAAACCCACAGACTCCATGATGGGGTGTCCTCCACAGAGAAGGCAATGTGACAACAAGCAGCAAGGCAGGGTTTTGCAGGTTTGGGGGTCTGTGGTGACACCCCACAAGGGAGGGGGGCCCTGCAGGTGTCTGTGCTGCAGCACAGCACTGGGCCTGTGATGATGCTTTTCCTTTGTAAAGGTTTTGCCAAATCAAGGCCTGCTTTATTTAGCACCTACACCCCAACAGCAGCTCTGCCACAGCCTTCCCAGCTGATGTGCTCTGCTCCCAGCAATACCCTGTCCACAGTCCTTGTCCCCTTCCCCAGGGAGCTCATTTCCACTGCTGGGACACCCATCTCACGGTGTGGGTCCAGAAAGTCCCACACTGTTAAGTATCACATGCAAGCCAAAGATTGTCCAAGACCTCTTCCTGAACCAAAGCCTCATCACTGGAAGAGACAGGGAGGGCAGGAGGGACCTTGGCTTGGCTCCCTAAGGCAATCCATACATCTGCCAGAAGCCTCCTGCTGCCCAGGCTGATCCCAAACCCACCTTGCATCCAAGTAGAGGATGCAAACAATGCCAACGTGTTGCATCTTGCTCACACTTTCCAAATCCCAAGATTCACATGTCAATGAAATTCCTCAAGTGCTGCACAGGAGATCAGCCCCACACCAAACACAGGGAAAAGCAATTACTGAGCACAGATGGGCTGAAATTCACCGTCTTCCAAAAGTTCTGACATGCAACAGTCCCAAAGTCTGCTACCAGCACCCTCTTAAATTGATTTCTGTTTAAAATAAACAAAAACCTCTTAGCAAAAAGCCCCATTTCCAGCACAGGCTCAAATCTCAACATCATTTTAACACAAAAGTACAGCATTCTAGTGACAGCACATGTAAAGTCTCCCTGACCCCACATCCTCATGGGACACCTGTCTTTGGCACACAATGGCAAAGCCCACAGGAAAACTTCCAGAAGAGAGATGCAACTTCATGTAGACATTGAACCCTGCAGGAAACCCATCTCCAACCTTTGCAGAAGCAGCTCTTTGCCTTTGCATCAGCCTGTCTGGATCATGCCTTAATTCTGGGGAGACTGATGGTCCCAGAGCTGCCCTGGCAGCAGAGATGGCAATCCTGGAAGCAGGCTGGGGAGAAGGAGCCACCCCAGGACACAGAGGGTGTGTTGTGTGTGGTGCAGCTTCCCTCCTTCCCACAGGGAAAGAGGCAACCAGGAGGTGCAAGGACATCCAAGGTGATCTCATGGTCCTTGGAAAGTCAAACTTGCCACTGCTCTCCACGGATGGGTGAACCACCTGCCTGCAGAGCTACTCTTTAATCAGCAATTACCAGGAGCTAATTGCACAGTCATGGCACGGCTGTCAGGAAATTTAGAAAGAAAACAGCTCACCCTGCCATATTTACACCCAGGACACCTCGGATATACTCCCAGCAGGAACTCCCAGCTCTACCCAGACCTTCCTCCTGGTGCTCCCCAAGCTGGGCCCCAGGAATCACAGAATCCTGGAATGGTTTGGGTTGGAAGGGACCTTAAAGATTATTTAATTCCAACCCCCTGCCATGGGCAGGGACACGGGAAGAGACAGACAGACAGACAAATGGGCTCCATGGAGAACCAAGTGTCCATATCTTCCCCCAGAGAAACCAAGAGCTAGAATAAAGCCAAAAGGCATTTTCCCTTCAGCATGAAGACAGATGGAAAGAAAAGAAATGGGAGACATGAGAGCATAAACAGAAAGGAAAGAAATAGGCAACACTGGGGGAGATAAAGTGGTAAGGCAGATGGGGATCTGTCCTGGGCTCCTCACATTCCAGATCCCATGGGTCTGGATCCCCCTGGATGCCCTGCAGGGTGGTAAAGGAGGAACCAGCTGACCAGAAGCAGGGGTGACACCCGGCCACAAGAGCCTGCAGGCCCTCGGGGAGACGTGGCTGCAATTCAGAGAAGGGACTTGGCAGCTGGAGCAGCCAGTCTGGAGGGAACACGAGGCAACCCAATAAAAATGCAGCAAGTTTGCGTTTCTGCAGGAACGAGAAACGGCACGATCCGAGTGCAGGGAACGGGCAGTCCTCCTTTTTTTTTTTGGTTTTTTTTTTTTTTCAGGAAAGCTGTGGGGATGCAATGGGTCACATGCAGCCCACGGTGCTTTGTTATTTGAGGACGATGAGCTACACAGCCACAGGAATGCTGTCTGGAGGGGAACAAGCCCCTGCTCTGCTTCCAAGTCCACTTTTGGGCAACACACCTTCAATAAAACGCGGACTTTTTGGAAAAAAGACCTGGCAGAGAGAAGCAGGGCCGACCCCAAACTTAGAAAACATCATCTGGGAAGGCACTGGGGTGGTTCAGCCTGAAGAAAACCCAGCTGAGGGGGGAGGACATGGCAGGCATAGACACCAGAGGTTGTGAACATCTGTTCTGCACGTCCCTGGACAGGGGAATAAAAGCAATTTGGCTGAGTCAGCAATGGGGAAATCATGTCTGGAAGTCTGCAAAGGGGCAGCCTGAGGAAGGGTGGACATATCCCAGCTGCAGGCAGCAACAAGGGGATGTGTTAATATGTGGGGGTTATTTAAATGATCACTGCTCGTGGACAGCCTCTGGGGTTTGTGGATTCGGCCACACAGGTTGATTGCACGGCACTGGGAAGTTTCTATCCACGCAGATCCCGGAGCTGCAGCTGTGGATCACAGGGAGCCAAGCTCCCCATGGTCTCCTGCCCACCTCCTTCTGCAGAAACCTGGAGAAATGTAGTATTAAACAGCCCCCCCACAGAAACACTTGCTCCCAAAAAGTTCTCCCTGGCCAGACAGACTGCAGGACCCGACCTGCCTCTGTTACATTCCTTGGAACCACGAGGGGTTTCTCATGCATTTATGTCATGCACATCAAAGCCATCCAGAGCCAAGCCAAATGCAGTCCCACATCACACACATTTATCCATATCTCAATTTGTCTGTAATTAGACTAAAATCAGACCCTGTGACTGTTAAAAAACACAATTATTTCCCTATTCTGATACACCACTGGTTTGTATATAATCGAGCTGCTTTGCATTAATGCAAATTGGAGTTGTTTAAATCCATCTGAGAGCTGCAGGATCATTTTCAGTTTGTTCCCAGGAACACACAGTCCGTGTGTCTGCCCAGTTTTTATCTATTTATTCCTCCTCAGCCTGAAGTTTGCTCTGCACCTCTGACTGCAGCAAGTGGGATTCATTTCTGCCTTGTTTACCACCAGAACCACGAACATTTATTGCCAAAATCTCTGTGAAATGTAGGTATGACGGGAAAACCAACCGAAACACACAGGTTAATTCACTGCAAACAAGTATCCCAAGCCAAAACTTCCCCAAATACTTGGTGGGTACCAAACACTGCAATGGTAAATCACACGTGGCTTGCTAAGCTTGCCCTAAGCTATTTTTCACCGTCATTTAAAAAAAAAAAAAAAAAAAAAAAGAGAAAAAAAAGCACCAAAAGCCAAAAAAGAGCAGCCAAAAGCCAGAGGCTATGGAAAAAAATCCAGCTTTTTGGAAAGCTGGCAGCTCGCAGGATTTTGGGGCAAAACCAGCCCCACTGGCACCCAAGTGTAAGACCAGATCAGGACCGGCTGCTGCTTAGAAGAAAACCCAACGCATTCCCCTAAACCTGAATTCCTAAGCCGGGAAGAAAAGGCTGGGAGGCCCCCGTTTGCTCACGAGGATCCTCGCCCCAAACCGCCAAGCGAGAGCCCCGCGCTGCCGGGAACGCGGCTCTGCCCCTCCTGCCTCTGGCTGCTGGGGGGGTCGGGGTCTGGTTTGTCACTCACCTTTCATCCCACTCCCTTCCTCCTGGAATGTGTTACGAGCAGAAGGCTGATCTTCTAAATGTTCACTCCCACCACTTCCCGAAGAGGCTACACTGCTTTGTGGAGACAGGGGGGCATGATCGGAAGGGATGCACTGGGGTCCTCTAGCTCGTAAGTCCTCATGAGACATCCATCCATGTCCTAGAGGTTGGTTTGGCACATTCATGGGTGGGGTAAGGGACACAGAGCGTTTCAAAGGGCTGTGGTGTGTCTGGCCTGAGAGAACTGAAAAAAAAATAAAATCAAAGAGGTTATTCCCCCCTCGCGGCCCGGGATGCAGCAGAGTCCCCCGAAAAAAAAAAGAGAAAAAAAAAAAATCAAATGAAATTATTAAAATGTGTGGTGGTGGTTGGCCATGGTGCCTGGCTGATGGCTTTGCAGCACCCCTGAGCCCTACCCCTGAGCTCTCTGCTTTGCCTCCTGGGAAGCAAAAAGGATGGGAGTACCTGCAAGGAGATGGGGTCACACGAGCTATGTTGGGCTGCTCAAGGGAAGGTGCTGCATGGATTCCATCTCTAGGGAAAAAACATCAATTGAGCAGTTCTGGAGTGTAAAAATCCCCAGGAGGGGGATGTCCCCACAGAGATCCAAGGGAAGCATCTCTGTCTCTCCCTCTGGGTTAGGACCTGGCTTGTGCCCCGAAGCAGGAGCACTTACACACCTCCCAAAATCATTGCAAGGGTACCTCTCATCCATAGGAATGTCCCAGCCTTGCTGAGTCCCACTAAAATCACAGGATCATGGGATGGTTTGCACTGGAAGGGACCTTACAGATCTCATTTCAACCCCCTGCCATGAGCAGGGACACATTCCACTAGACCAGGTTGCTCCAAGTCCTGTCCAACTTGGCCCTAAACACTTCCAAGGACTATCTCTGTTTTAAGTACTGAAAAAAGTATTAAAAGACTATTCTGTTTGCTCAACAAAATTCAAATTCCAGCCATTCACAGTCACAAAACTACTGGTTTAACCATAAACAGTGTACGTAATTTAATGTGCAGATTTAGGATGCAAACCAGGCAAAACTTCCCTGCTTCAGGAAAATCTGATGGCAGAAGGATCAGAATGACCTTTCTACAAGAAACAGAAGCAAAAACTTTCCAATTTTTCTTTCCAAACCAAATTCATAAACTGTACAAAACCTGGGGGAAATTCATTGTTCTCATGGCTTTTCCACCTAAAGCAGCAAAGCCCTAAAGCTCCTTAATCCCCTTTTTGCATTTACAGCAGTTCACCAAAACCACTCAGTCTCCTCTCCATGTTATTATTTAATATAAACGAGTCTTGGTGGAAAACCCCCAGCCAGGTGCACTGTGCTGCAAAGGTTAAGCCAGGCTTAATTCCCAGCTCAAGCCTGGGGGAAAACCCACCATCAAAGCCATCTCTGCTGACCAGGAGCGGGATGAAAATGAAGCAGCAGTGGGGTTACAAAGGGAGTGGAGAGAGAAACACCAGAGCACATTTGCATTTATTAACCACCTGCAAAAAGCAGCTGGTACCACAGGCAGCTGCTGGATGAGGCCAAAAAACCTGTGGATTTCTGTAATGTTTAAATAATCCCTACTTCTGAAAGGGTTTTCTTGTGCCAACACGTAACACTGACACCACGCTCTGCAGGGAAGCACTGGGGTGGCTTATGGGGAAGAATTTGTTCCCTTCCCATTTCAAAACTATACAAACATCTTCCAGAAGTCTCTTGGCAGAAAAGGATGTCAATGGGATCCTGAGATTGCTTCCAGAGCAATGTTATGCTGATATATGATGCATCTGGATGGGGAAATAGATGGATTTCAGAAGGTCCTGGCCAAGCTTTTTCAGCTCTTGGCTTTGCAATGGTACCCCCAAAACAGCATCTGTATATGCCACACCACCCTCCCAGGAGAAAAATACATTTAGGATTTAAAACTCCCAAAATATATGAGCAATTATAGGGAAAAGAATGGATAAATTGGTTAAAATGCATCACCAGGGCTGAGCACTGGCTCCACGCCCCCCAGAGCCCTTCTGTGCCTGCTGCCCCCAGCCACGGTCACTCTGCCACGGAGAGAGAATCCACCCTCAACCTGTTGTAGGAAAAACTCTGCTTTAGGAAACATTTGTGCCCTTTAGATGAAGGAGAGATGCAGGAGAAGGAGCAAGGAGGACTGGAGCTAACTGCCCCCTTTCAGGAGGCGAAGGGCTGCTCTGCTGATCCAGCATGAACAGGGTGTGTGCAGGCACTGGCACCCAGCAGCGATTACACCACCCTCTCCCCACCAAAACCCTGCACATAAGAGGGTAATTTTGGCACAAATCCAGCCCAGATTCCTTCACGAGCAGCAATACCCCTGCAAACTGCTGCTCTTCCATCTTAATTTTATGTCCCTTAATTAGAAGCCGGTGTCGGTTGAAGGAGGAATAATGAACTCCGAAGGATGGCCAGGGACAATTAGAAACCATCCAGTGTGACAGATAAAGATCAGTTCCACTTCTTTCCCCGAGACAATGCAGTGCTGGAGCCAAGAGAAGACGTTTTACTAAGCCAAATTTGTCCTGAACTGTGAGTCAGCTCACACAGCCCCCTGAGCTGCAGCAGGGATAATCCCTCTGCAAAGGATGCTGCGAGTCCCCAGCTCTTTGAAACCACCCCAGCTACTCCCGGGACCAGACTGAGATGATTTAAGGGCTCGTAGCACTGGCCTAACTTTAGAGTCTGCCTTCTGGCTGGAGCAGACATTGGTGATAATGTGGTTTCTTGCAAACCCTCCTACCCATTCCCATCAGCCCTAAAAACGCTGAGAATCCTGGGACGGCATCCTTCTTTCACTCTGTAATCCCTCAGGAGATTAATAAATGCCCATATTCATTCTATTTATGAAAAATATTTATTAATGCTGCTGCTTGTGGTCACGCCCTCAGTTTCTTGAAATAAGAGGATGTAGCTAATTATTTGCAAAGTGTCAAGTTTATTGTAGGTCCTGACCTGAATTTGACCATTCTGTGTGCTTTTCTGGATGCTCCAAGGTGAATCCAGGGCTGCTCCTGGCTAAAATAAATGGTCCATGTGGGCTTTAACTTCAGCAGAAGAAAACCAAGTGTGAGTTTATCTCCTTTTCTTTTACGACAAAAATATTAAGCTTTGATTTAAAAAGGAAATCTAAAATGTTATTCTGGGGCAAGAAAAGCTCCCAGGAGGTGGGTGGGCATGGCTGTTTTTCTGAGTGCTGTGAGCTGAGCAAATGAAGAAGAAAAATCACCTCTCTGAAAGGCATCCCACGCTGGCACAGAGATCCCCTACAGCTTGTAAGCATGCCCCACTTCTGGTTTAGATGTGTTTTCTTGCCCTTTGGGTGCTGCAAGACTCTACACAGGCACTGCCTGGGCCAGCTCCTTCCAAACTGGGGTCCAGTGGGATAGGGGTGGGAGCAGATCATGGTTTTCCCTGGAATAAGCTGGCTGGTGTTGTCTCTTTGCACAGCTCTGAGCAGCCCACACCAGACCAGGTTTCCTTGCAAGAAACCTCTCCATGACCTCCAGACTGGGATCAAGCTCAGGTGGAAATAAAAAAAAAACCAAAACAAAAACAGTAGAGGATGGATAAGGAGTGATGGCAACAAAGCTCCCCATCACAGGAGGCAGCTGCTGACCACGCTGGGAGCATCCCTGTGGGACCACCCCCTCCCTGGGCAAATGCAGATTTATCTCAGACCAAACCCTGGCTGGGCTGGCAGGCACCACAACATACTTAAGAGAAACTCTGAGGCTGCAAGTGCTCTCACCCCCTGAAGCCTTGGGTTTGGGATTTTTCCCTCCCCCCCTTTCTCTTTTGAAGTGGTGCTGCCTATTTTGGGAGGCAAGGGCTGATTTCAAGAGGGTTTTTGTTCGCTGAGGACCGTGTGGAACAGCGTCAGACATTTGTGTTGTGGTTTCTCAGGGTTTTGGGCCAATTTTTTTTCAGCCTGAGAAGGGAAAAGCCACCCATTCCTGTAATTAGAGCAGAGGAATTGGGCTTTGCAGGCAGACCTTCCTCCACACAGCGTGGGACAGCTGACAAGGTGCTCAGTCTCCCTCTACCCTTCATGAAATCTGGCTTGGAGTGCTGCAAAAGTCCTTGACAGCACACACATGTGAGAGCTCCCAGTGAGAACCAAACCCACCACTGGGAGTATTCAGAATGTCTCCAGTCTCCACCACTCCCCTGACACACAAAGGAACAGCACAGGGTCCATACACCAGGTTACAACTCCAAATAACATCTTCCCCATGCTTGCAGAAAGGAAAAAGCACTGCAAGGTGCATACTGAACTCTTTGGGACCTTTTTTTGTTTTTTTAGTCTAAAAATGGCACTTCTTGGTTGCAGAGCTGTTTATGGTGCATCCTCAGGCAGCATCTGATCACATACAGCTGCTTTCCTGGTCTGCTGGTACCTGGAACAGCAGCCTGACCCCAAAAAGTGGGGATGTTTTTAATCCAGACAAGGATTTGTGCAGCCTGGAAGCTCCCCCACGGAGAGGGAACACTGAGCAACCCCCTCACAAAGGAAACCCCGAGTTCAACTCAGTCCTCCCCTCTGCCTCCTCCTTGCTATCCTGGTCACGACACATCCTCTCCTCCAGGAAGGCTTCCCCGTGCTGGCAGAGCAATGCCCAGGGATTTTCCAGCATTTCTTTGCTGAGAAGCCTTGGAAAGAGCTGCCAGTGGGTCACAGTGCCCAGCTGGCACCCAGCCTCCTTCCTGGGCATCTCATTCACCCTCTCCCCACGCTGCCCCAGGCAGCTCCAGCAGGGCCAGAGCAGAACCTGAGGGGACATTTTTCAGCTCAACATCCCCTAACCCTTGGAGCCTCTTCTTTGTGCCTTTTCTTCTTTAATCTCCCTGTGTTCTGTGGCTGTGACTTTAGCTGTGTTTGTAGGAGCTGGGTAATCCGTGTCCTGGCCTCTGAACCATGGGCTGATATAACCCATGAAGGGATGAAATTCAGGGTCCTAAATGCAAGAAGCCACTGGGCATAAGGAAAATAGTGATATTAGGAAATCAGTGCTATTAACCCTGCATCAGGAAAAAAACCCATACAAGCAGAGTGCTGCCTCGAGCAGAGAAATGGGAAGAAGCAGAGACTGCAGAAAGGACTGTCAAGCAAACTTTTTTTTTTAAGAAATGGTGTTTTTAAACACAGTTTCCTGTTCAAGAAACTGGACAGAGAAACAATAACCCATTTGTTGCTGCTCTCTCTGAGCAGCACATGTGAGGCCCCATCCAGGCTCAGCAGGGAAGGAACCCTCACAGGAGGTTTGGAAATTCCCTGCATGGCACAAACACACGTGGAGCTGCTGCCTGGCTGCAGCAGGAACTGCTGTGGCTGTGATTTACTCATTTGTGTGGCAGCAGGAGCGGGGCTGCATCTAAAGATGTGTAAATTCAGACCTCGGGTGGCTCCAGCAATCCGACGGGATGCGTTTCTGGAAGGAAGCCCAGCTTGTCTCACCAAGCAGCAGGAGCTCAGGAGCTGCTTTCAAGCTCCTTCAGAGAATCCTGGGATGATCTGGGTTGGGAGGGACCTTAAAACTCATCCAGTTCCACCCCCTGCCATGGGCAGGGATGCCTTCCACTATCCCAGGCTGCTCCAAGCCCTGTCCAACCTGGCCTGGAACACTTCCAGGGATCCAGGGGCAGCCCCAGCTTCTCTGGGCACCCTGTGCCAGGGCCTCACCACCCTCACAGCCAAGAATTATTAATCTAAATCTCCCCTCTTTTAATTTAAAACCTTTCCCCCCTTGTGCTATCATTATGAGCCCATGTAAGAAGTCCCTTTCCCTTCTAAGCCCTTGCTTCCCACTAGAGCATCCAGCAAGGTGGGAGCAAGACAGAAGAGATGTGAATCCAACCAGGATTTAACTCACAGACAAAAGAATGCATGGAATGGTGGCTCAGGAAGGTGGGAATGGGTGGAGATAGGGGATTAGGGGTATGTTGCAAGGAGGTGCTGCCCTAAACCACGAGTCTCTTGGGGTAAACATAATGCCCCAATGTCCAGGCCAATAAATGCATTTTTTTTTCTTCTAAATCTATACACAAACCACAGAAAATCAGTGTTTGTCCCTGGGGAATCCTGGTCCATTAATATCAAATGCTGCTGTGCTGAACCAAGCCTCCCTAATTATCCTAGAAAATAGCTTTTGCTATGGGCTCCTGGGAGATATTCCTCCCCTGCTCATGAATGAAGCCAGATAAATAGCACTGGGATGCAGAAACTCTCCTTCCCAAAGTCCTTTTCCACCCAAAAGGGATGTCCAAGAACATTTCCTTTGCTCAGGAAGCAGCCAAGGCTACCCACTGTCTCAATCCCTGGTCTGAGGAGCATTTCCCTGCTGAGACTTCCAACAGCATCAGCTTCCACCACACGTTACACTCCAGAGGGAGAAACCCCTCCAGCACTTACAACCATTTCAGGAGGCCAGCCTGAAGGATGTTCATCTTTTACACAGCAATGTGCTAGCTCTGGAAAACTGGGAGTGAGAAATGAAGGGCCTTAAACCAGTCAGGTGAAAGGGGTGAATGTGAAACCTCTGGAATTGCCCCAAGAAACTGGGATCCAATAATCCCTAGAGTCATTAAAAAGCTGTGGAGTGAGAGCAAGGAGGCAGAGTGTCTTTAGCAGTGACAAAATACATGAGGACAAGGAGTGTACATCCCATGGTCATCACCCAGACTGAAACAGGTCTGTAGCCTTTTCTATCCTTGTCAACTAATTTTGGATTTTCTCCTCCCTTACCTCTTTTTAGCCACTTTCAATCATTCAAAAAAGCAACCTAGTCCCCCTCTCCTGTAGGAACCACGGCATAAATTTTTCAAGACAAATTCCTCAGTGTTTCAACCTTCCTCTGGCCTCCACCTCCTGAGAACTCACACACCCCATCCCGAGCACCTTCCCTTCCATCTGGGCTGGCCATGTCTTATTCTTTCTCCTCTTTCTCTTTCAAAAGCACAAAACCTTACCAGCTCCAGGAGAAAAGAGAAGTCTGTTGAGTCCCCTAGGCCACCAAGGGGCAAACACAGTGTCCAGTTCCCCACATGGGAAGGTGCAAAAGATGGGGCCCATCTGGGACATCTCATGACAGGGGGAATGGCTTCTCACTGACAGAGGGCAGGGTCAAATTGGATATTGGGAAGGAATTCTGCCCTGTGAGGCTGGGGAGGCCCTGGCACAAGTGCCCAGAGAAGCTGTGGCTGCCCCTGGATCCCTGGAAGTGTTCCAGTCTAGGCTGGACAGGGCTTGGAGCAAATCTGGGATAGTGGAAGGTGTCGCTGCCCATGGCAGGGGGTGGAACTGGATGTTCTTTAAGGTCCCTTCCAACACAAATCAGTCTGGAATTCTAAAATTCTATGACTCCCAAATCCTGAGCCCTGCAATGCTCCCCAACCATCCCCAGCAGCAACGGGACAGCCACGGCTGGTATCATAAACCAAGCATTAATTCTTTCCCATTACTGCTCCAAATTAGCTCAGCTCAGCTTTCCACCTCCTCTACATACCAACAGCAGATGCATCCTAAAAAATCTGCCTTCATCATCCTCCAAAACATTCCTGATTGCTCAGATATTGCCTCGCATTCGAGTTATGGCACAGATCCCTGTGCCAGCTCACACGAGACCGCACTGCTCAGCAAACAGGGGGGACTATGGTTACAAGAAAACATCAAATGCAGAACAACCAGCCTGAAATAAAATTGCATAACGGATGGGAACAGCAAAACTTGAGGGGAAAATAAAACAAAATTAAAAAAAAAAAAATAAAAAACAGCTTCAAGGCTGCCAAAACTGAGCCATTGATTACAGCATTTGATCCATTTGCATGCAGAGAGCTTTGCTTTGGAGCCGAGATGGAAACAGTCTTAATATAGCTGGAGAGAAAATATCCTACTTGCACTCTCCTAACTGCACTTTGATAGGAAGCAGCCACAGAGCAGATGGTGCCTATATATAATCACCAGACCTATTATCCCAGCCTCTTTTAGTAATTTGAAGGATGTGATAACCACAAGGAGAGCAGCAAATATTCCCCCTCCCTCCCTCCCTCTGCTAATTAAAATATTCAAAAAACTAAAAAAAAAAAAGAAAAAGAAAAAAAAGAAAAAAAGGGGGAGGAAGCTATAATTATGGTAACGAATAAAAGAATTTCCAAATGAAGTAAATAACTATTTTGTGCACTGCTCCTTTAAACCAGAAGTCAAAAGTTAATTAAATAGCAGCGTGTTACTGAATCAGGAGAACACAGCAAGTCCCAGTGCAGTGGGGAAGGAGACTAGAGACACTCTGCATTGAATCCAAACCACAGCACTCCCATCCCTCCCCCGTGCCCTCCTGCCACTTCTCTGCAGATGCTGTGTGATGGTGAGGGAAGGGGAGCTCATCTCCTTCCACTCCTCTACTTGCCAAAGCCTAGGGTTGCAGGGATTCAAAGGATGAGCAATGGGAAGGGGATTCTCTCCAGGGGTTTCTTGCTGCATGAAGATGCTCAAGAAAACATCCCAAATGTGATTTTAGTGATGCTTTGAGAGAAGGCTGGGGAATGGTGGTGTTGGGATGAGGTCACGGAGAAGCAAGAAAGGTTTGAGGAGGGAAATACTCATAAGGCCTTTAACAGGTGTAAGTTAATAGTGGAGGTGCTGAGGAACATCCCTGGCTCCCAGACAGAGCCCTCAGTCCCCTGCTGATGGCTCCAGGGGTGACACAAACTGCAGACAGCATCCAGAGGTGCTCATGGGGTGATGGGAGAGGCAAAGCTTCCCTCGGGAGAGCACCAAGCTCCCAGGCACTGAGCGACCACCGCGTGCTGGGGTCTGTGCATGTACCCAACAGGCACCAGGGTGGCTGGAAAAATACACCCAGGTCTAGGAGGGTCCACCCATCAGCAAAACCTCCCAGAGAGAGGAGACTGCTGAGGAGGCTGAGAGAATTACTGGGGATGTCTGACTTTGCTCCACAACCCACAGAGCATCAATCATCTGCCCTGGCGGCTTCTGCGCCGCTTCCAGGTCAGAAGCACCATTCACTGGCGACAGGAATCCCAGGGACTGGAGGATACACACAAAACCACTGCTGCTGCTTCCTACCATCCATCCCTGAGACACCCAGACTGCTGGCATCAGAGCCACAAGCTTCAATCTCCCCCCCATCCCAACCTGCATGACAAGGATAACATCCTACCCTCCCGTCAAGGGACAAGCAACACATCAACAGCAGAAGCATGGCAGGCATTCCCTGCCCTGAGTGCCTGCAGTTGGTGATTGCACTGGGATTTCACAAGCTGAGAGGGTGGGAACATCCCTGGGTGCTGCTGGAATAGAAATTCCCAAATTAGGTGGCCTCATTCCAGCCAGGAAGCTGCAGAGCCATCGCTCTCTGAGTAGGGTATGTGAATTTGGGAGCAGTGCTCTGTAAGAGCACAGAATCACAGAAGATGCACAGCTGGAAGGGAACCATAGGGATCAGAGAATCCAGGACCTGGCCTTGCACAGGACAACTCAAGAATCCCATCCTGTGCCTGATGTTCAAACACTTCTTGACCTCTGTCAGGCTTGGGGCTGTGACCACTTTCCTGGGAAGCCTATTCCAGTGTCCAGCCATCCTCAGGGGGAACGACCTTTTCCTGATATCCAACCTAAACCTCCCCTGACACAGCTTCACACTGTTTCCATGTGTGAGTACAGACCCAACCTTGCATAAAGAAGGTCTAAAGGAAGAAACTGTGTGATCCCAGAGGACACATGTGTGACATGCTCACTTTAGGGACTGCCACGTGTCTCTGGCTGGCACCCAGTGCTCCCTCTCCTCCTCCCCATCCATGCAGACCAAGGCTTACCCAGCACAGGGCTGTTTGCAAGGGCTAAGGCAGCCCAGAGCACACGGATTGTTTAAGTGCCTGGAAGCACCATTTGGTGTCAGGAGGGCTGGTTCAGGAGCACTCACTGTGTCTGTATTGACCACACATGGTTATGAGCCACCCATGGTATCAACACTTGGTGCAAGTCACCACTGAGCCCACCCTGGAGGCTTGCTCTCCTCTTTCCTTTTGGAGACCCTTCTGCCTTTTGGTGACACCTCTGCCTCCAAGCATTGTGGCTGATGAGGGGTCAAGCAGAGGCACAGCCACAAGATCTATCCTGCTGCCCATGTGAAAACCCACTTACCAGAGCATACCCAAGGGAAACGTTCCTTTTGCTGCCTACTCACTCTGCCTGGCAAGCAGGGATCCCTCACTTGCCCCACACCCTGCTACAGCAGGATCAGCACACCCCAGAAGCTGCAGGCTGCACATTTGCCCCGTGTTGTCACTCGTTCCCACATGAGAGCAGAGCGGGCACGGCAGCGAGGACCCTGCTCTGTCTCTGTGCTGTCTGATGCCCCAGGTAAAATCAGCTCTGCCTTGCTAACCCCATCCCCACAGAGCCACCTGCATTCCCCCAGAGCTATCCACACCCTCCCTGAGCCACCCATACTCCCCCAGAGCCATCCACATCCTGCCGGAGGCATTGGAATCCCCCTTGAGTCATCCATGTCTCCCAGAGCCATCCACATTTCCCCAGAGCCATCCACATCCCCCAGGGCCACCTGCATGCCCTGAGAGCCAAGAGCTGCTGGTGAGAGACTTCTTGTCCCATGGCTGCAAGGATGAGCATCCCTACGAGCAAAGCCTCCTGTGATCTGCAAGTTCCAAATGAACAAAACAGGAGAATCACCCTCCCAGATACCCTGAGCTCAGTGTTCTTCCATGGTTGATGGATTTCTCTAAGTTACCCTGTGAATCTGTCTTTTCTTCCCTTCCAGTGCAGGTTTTGATGTTTGGGGACAAACAGGCTGATGAGCTTGGGTGTCAGTCTTGAAACCCTGTGGAGATGACTGAAGGTGGGACCTCAGCATCACATGGATCTTTGTCACTCAGCCAAAGACACAGTGAGAAAAGAGATCCTTTGGGTGCAAAGAAGTGAAGGGAATGTGCCCAGCAGGCTCAAAGGAGGATCCAAATGAGCAGGGGCAGCTAACCTGAAGTTTCAAGGTTAGGACAGGAAAGGACACTGGCTATAAAACACACCCAAGAGCAGCAGCAGATCTTTTCCAGCATTGCTGACACCTCACAAGGACACAGCTCTTGTTCTCCACCACCACATCCATCTCCAGTGCTTGATGGCCTCCAGGATGAGGTGGGTGACCACTAATCCCACTAGCTGAGTGGTGGTCTGCACTGCTGTGCACTCCCAGGGACAAAGAGCTTTGAATTTATAGAGGGAACAGAAAATCTCTATCTGCTGTTCAGTGCTGGAGCAGATTACAGATGGACTTGATGACCTTAAAGGTCTTTCCCAACCTAAGTGATTCCATGATTCTATGTTGTTCTCACTCACAGTCCTGTTTGTTGCTGTACTGATGTACATGGATTTCAGCAAGTAACTGCTCACACCTGATCTTCTCATACAACAATTCTGATTTCAAGCTGCAGGATTAGTAAGGTTTTGTAGCACTGGGAACATGACAAAGTCTGAGACTTCTGGAAGCGTTCTCTGCCTGCTGTGTGTGACACCAGAGGGCATGAGCAAGACAACAAATGCCCTTGTCTGCCACCACTGAGAAGCTCAAGTGTAATAAAGGCCAACAAGGTTTTCTCAGTCTATCAGCAAAAGAGAAGAGAAGCAGACATGAGAGGTGTCCCCAGATGGCAGGATGAGTGCCAGGGTGCCAAGTCTCAGCAAGGCCAACTGAGGAACAGTTTTCTGAAGGCAATTCCAAAAGCTAATCCACCACCGGCAAGAACAAGACATTTGTTTGCTTCTCTGCTGTAACCTCACTAAGGCTTTATCATTTTCTCATGACATGTTTTGCTAAGTCTGCATGGGAGGAAGTGTGTTCCCTGTGTGAGGCAAACACAGGCTGAGGACACACAATGCCCTCCCTTCAGGTCTTGCTGAAACCTACACAGAGGATAACAACTTTCAAGCTGCCATCAACCCAACACAGATCAGGGTGGTCCTGTGGGTTAAAACATGCAGTTATCCCATGACCCAGCTCAGTTTAGGTACCAGGTATGGCAACAGGGCTGTCTTCAGGGGTAGGCAGCGAGCGGTTGCACAGCAGGGTAGGGGAGGAAGAGTCAGGAGACCCACACTGTTCATGGCAAATGCTTTCTTGGGGTTGTTTGTTCCACCTCAATTCCCTGATGGCTCAGGGAGAGCTCCAGCACGTTCATCTGCCTTCTCACTGGGGATTCCATACCTGGAGCAAACATTGGCAAAATCCTGCAAGCCATGTCATACACAAAGAGGTTGTGACACACAGTCCTGCAGCTGCAGATCTGCCTGGAGGGCAGGATCACAGAAACACAGAATTGTTTGGGTTGGAAAGGACCTTAGAAATCATCTAGTACAATCCTTTTCCACAGGCAGGGACATCTTCCACTATCCTAGGTTGCTCCAAGTCCTGACCAATCCTTGGACACTTCCAGGGATGAGGCGGCCACAGCTTCTCTGTGCAACCAGTGCCTTGCCATCCTCACAGGGAAGAATTTCTCCCCAATATTCAGTTTAACCCTGCCCTCTGTCAGTTTCAACCTGGGCTGGGGTGCATGGAAGGGAAGAACCCTGATTTACTTCTCTTCAGCTCTACAACAAGCTGGAGATTTTTGTTTTTCAGGACAAGAAATTTGCATAGGTGAGTATTTCTCCTCCCTTGCTCTGCTCGCTCTCCTTCTCCTTCTCCTTCTCCTTCTCCTTCTCCTTCTCCTTCTCCTTCTCCTTCTCCTTCTCCTTCTCCTTCTCCTAGCAGACAAACACCACCAGTTTTCTGGCAGAGGCTCCCATGGGAAGGGTGTAGCAGCCCTGGGCCCCCGGCATCTTTCCCATTTGTGCAAGAGCGGAAGGGTGGCTCCAGACTGGCAAAAGCTTTGCTGCTGCAAGGACCTCTCTGCTCCCTCTCAGGGGAGTGCAGTGACACTGAAACACCAAAGAGTGCAACATCCCTCCAGGATGAACACAGTGCCAACACTGCCTGGCATTCCTGCTCTGCAGGATATTCCCTGGCAAGGTCTCTGACTGTATCTATCCCTCCCTGACCTGTGACTTTATGGTCCAAATGAGACCAGTGTATCTGCAATCCTCCTCCTCAGCACAGCTAACAACAGACTCTCCTTTGCACAGACTCCCTTCCAAGAGGGTGGAAACCACAGGGCTAAGCTGTGCTGCCATCTGACAACAAACCCTGCTGTGCCACCAGACTGTGCTCAGGTGGAGCCAGGTACAGGGGTAGGGAAGGAGCTGGAGCCCCCACACAAGGAGCTGTTGGCAGCTTTGAAAATGAGCTGCTTTCCTCTGCCCTTTCAGAGTTTCCAGGCCATGCCTCTGTCACAAAGGCGTTGTGCAACCCCAATATTTTGCAACTGCTGCCTGACCTGGCCCCAGAGCCAGGACTCCAGGCTTCACCCTGTCCCCCATGCCAGAGCAGCTCCAGCCTCCTCCCTGCCTGTGCTCCCGAGCCTGTGCCAAGGCTGTCTGTACTCCCAGCATGCTAAAGCTTGGTTTAAAGTTGCACATCAAGCTTTGCAGGAATTGCTGATGCAGTGGATGGGAAGGAGCCCATGAACATCACAGAATCCCAGAATGGTCTGGATTGGAAGGGACCTTAAAGCCCATCTGGTTCCATTCCCCTGCCATGGGCCAGACACCTTCCTTTAGACCAGACTGAAGACTCATCCAGCCTGGCCTTGAACACCTGCAAGGATGAGACAGCCACAGCTTCTCTGGGCCAGTGTCCACTGATTGGGGTGAGTCCATATCCTCTGATCACTCCAGACCCAAATTCATCATTTAGGATGCTGGTCCCACTCCTGGAGCACCATTACTGTGGTAAATCCAGAGTGACTCCTTCAGAACACTCCAGACTCACCTCCTGCAACATCTCCTCAAGCCTTGGCTAAACCTTGGCTAACCTCTGCCAGTGCAGTTATGGGAGAGCTGGAGATGAACCAATCCTGATCCAAATCTCAAAACTGGAGTCTAGGTCGAGTCAAAGTCAAGGACAGCACAAACAAAGCAAAACATCACATGAGCTTCAGCCACCCATACTTAAGCCCTGTGCCATGACAGCATTAAATCTCCTTGTGCCACAGCACCAGAAGAACATAGCTCAGGAAAGATCACCCCATCACTGTTCTGGGAAAGACTTTGCCCCATTCTGGTGTCAGGAGCAGGCAATGCCTTTGCAGGGATGGGTCAGGGAAGGTTGTGCCCTGCAGGGTGTTGATGGATTAAAGCCCTTGCACAGATAAACACCTCTGAGTAAGAGGGAGAACTTAAAACTAATAACAATGCTAAAACCTAAACAAACACTAAGGAGCTGAGGGCTTTGCTTTGGAATAAAAGATTAATAAACATATCGATTGAGTCAAGGGGCTGGGACAAAGGCTGACAGCCTTGTTTATTTTTTAGCATCTATCTGTGGACTTACCAGGCTTTTGCCCAAGCCAAATATTGTGTTAAGGAAGTTTATGAACTGACACATGAAGTGTGGTTGGGTCACCTCCAGCTCAGCCCACGGTTGTCTGAGCATGGTGCCACCAAAATATGTCTGCAGGAGTTACAACAGCTTAACACGTGGGCCTAAACTATCACCAGCAGAGGATGATGCAGCCAAGCAAGTGGCAGAGATTGAGGAGGAATTCCAGCAAAGGACTGGGTAAAGTGTAGGGCAGACCCACAGGTGTTCCTGTCCCAGTTGCTGCTGAACACACCCAGTTCTGGGAGAATTTAGGAAAATCCACAGCACTACAGCAACTCAGGCACTGCTGAGTAGTTCAGCTGTTGCCTCAGTTTTGGCATCTTGTGCCAATACTTGGGGACCACAATGGGCAAGGAGTGGGTCAGTGTCTCTGCTGAGAGCTAAGTCTGAGCACAGAAAGGCTCAAAAAGCCACCAAGGGGTTTGTGGAAAGAGTCCTTCAAGACCTAACACACCTTGCAAAGTTCCAGCCACTGCCAGTGATTAACTGCTGCACCCATCACACCTCCCTGCTTCCAGATCCTGACAGGAGGAGCCAGTCCCCTTCTGAAGCCTCTCTTCCCACAGCTTCCATGGTGTGCAAAGCCTCTGAACCACCAGGCATGCCAAAACCAAATGGAAATCCCCCCAAAAAAAACCTTGGAGAGGTTTAACAGACCGACTACCAGTAAATTCATGGGGTTTTTCTCATCCTGCCTCCTTGTTAGACCTTTCCCATGCAGCTCAGGCACCCCGGAACAGCTTCACAGCACAGGGTCTAGCTCTCAGAGCAGCTGAACATCACAAAATCCCACAGCAGCAGGAACTGGGGGCTTCACAGACAGGGGATTGGATGAGAATGATGGTTTAGAGTCTGTGGAGAAGCTGAAACCCTTCTGCTAAATCCCCACATGCCTGCAAGGATGGACAGAGGAGAGGCAGGGACCAGGGTGCTACAGCAACAAACCCAGAGCTGAGTTTCACATCACTGTTGATTTGAAACACTATTTAAAAAAAACCAAACAATTCTTACAGGAGAGAGAAAACCCCACAAGCCTTAAGTGACCATTTTAAAGCTTTCAGCTATTTAATTGTGGCTTTCCACACTCTGATGAAGAAACCAGGGCTGCTGCCACAAGAAGCCTCTCCTCCCCAAAGCGCTCTCTGCATCCCTGATTTCTAGGAGATGCTGATAAAGCATCTTGGAGAGACTTCTGAACATCCCAGAGTGAAGGAGGACATGCAGCCCTGCAGGTGACACGGTGGCAGTCACCCAAAGGTGTGACAGCCCTCCACAGAGTGAGCAGATGGACAGGGGAGCTTCTGAATCCCACTGAGAAGATGCTGTGCCCCTGCTCTCCCAAAGAAAGCTCACGGGTACCAATGGCTGCTCTGAACACCACAGAGCTTCACACAAAAACCAGTGTTAGACAGATCTCCAGTCACAGAGCTCTCCATGTGTCCAAGCCTTGGGTTCTGCACCATCCATCAAAGCCTGGACAGCTCTCCATGGGGGAAGAACCACCCAGCTCTCCTGGAAAACACTGAGGACTGTCCATCTAAACTCCTCAATCACCACCAGCTTCACACCTCTGCACTGCAAATACAAGGGAGCGCTTTCAGATACCCTGAAGCTGGTGGATTCCAGTTCTGCTTCTGAAACTTACACCTGCACTCAGGGTCCCAACACCATTTCCTCTCAGTAAGTCCTCAGCACACTTTTGGACGTGCCTCAAGGCCCCCAGCTCACTTTAGGACATGAAGCATCAGCATCCTGCTTGCTTTAGGCACTCTTGAAACATGAACTGCAAATTTACACAAAGCTACATGAAATACAAGGGGCTCCCTTCAGTAACACACATTTTTTGCTCTAACTTTTTCTTACTCTTTGCTGCTTTTCCCTCCTCTCCAGCTCCCAGGTCTTTAAAATCCCACAGCACCAGCGGAAAAAAAACCAAAAAACCCAGCAAGGCAAGCGGGAAATAAAAAAGCAGGTGAGGAAAGGAAAAAGAAGGAAAAAAAAAAAAAAAGGAGTTTTCTATGGCCCAGATGAGTCCAGCCCCTCTGCAAAGCAGCAGCTCCTAGTGGGACGGGGGGGACTGTCCCCAGAGCCTCCCGTGGGTACTCACTGGTGCTTGTGCTAGTGCCGATGGTGTTGATGGTGGTGGGGACGGAGGAGGAGGAGTAGAGGGGCAGGTGGCCGTTCTCGCAGGCCAGGTTTTTCTCCTGCCAGCTGGAGGCGCTGACGCTGATGCCGGAGTCCCGAGAGTTCTGCCACCCGTTGTTGAGCTTGTCGTCCGAGTTCTGTCTTTGGTGATAGTAGTGAGCCTGCCCGTAGTCCAGCGAGTCCGAGCGGCCCCGGCCCTGCCCGCCGAAGCCTCCCCCCGACGTGCGGTCCTCCAGGTGGTTGAGCCACATGGCCAGGGCGCTCCTGTCCTCCAGGGAGGTGGCGGGGTGGATCAAGGCGTAGGACAGCAGCTGCCTGCTCTCCTCGATGTGCTGGTTGTGCTCGATCGAGTGCGCCAGGATTTTGGGCAAGAGTTTCATGTACTCGACTTTCGCCTCGATGTTGCCGGGCTTCAGTAAAGGCAGGTGGGTTAGCAAGAGGGAGATCACTTTGTCCTTGGATTCCTGTTGCCACTGGTTAATGATTCCTGTTGGAGGAATAGGGAGGGGGAAAAACAAAAAAAAATGAATGAGAAATTGGAAAACGGAGCTAATAAAGAAATAACCGGGCCCCGGCAGGGTAAATGCGACATGCCAAAGGGATTTCCATGTGTGGTACCACAGTGTGAGCATCTCCCTGGCAAGGGGGTCACTGCCCTCCAAAACCAGTAATTTAATTCTTCCCACTGTCACAGCAGAGTGTGCCAAACTGGATGCCAAAAGTTGCCAGATGCTCCTGAAAAAACCACAGAAAAAAACAAACTACTTCCAACTCTACTCCACTGTTGTTGTGCTTATTTTAATCAAAATCACGGTTTGGCACGAATTTTCCATATTGTTGCAGATTACAGAAAATACTACATAAAAGCACTCAGTGGATAAAGCTAACCTTTCAAAAGAACTTGGCTGGAGAATTGAAAAGGTCAAGATTCAAAGGAGATAACACAGGTGAGAGCCACAGAGGGAAGAAGCCTTCCAGCAGGACCACAATCATCCAACCAGGGTGTTGGTGCATCCACCAGCCCTGAAGGTAAGGAGGGAAGGGCTCAGCTGAAGCAGCCCCAGAGCTCCTGTTCCTCTGTTAGACCACAGCAAATAGGAGAGGTTTCAGAAGACAAGGAAAAAAAAAAAAAGGAAACCTAGAGGTTAGATTTAAGTATGGAGAAGGAAAAGTCAGGGAATTACAAACTGGTCACTTAACTCGAACCCCTGGAAAACTGATGGAACAAATAATGAAACAACCTATTTGCAGGCACTTAGAAGATAAGATGATAAGTGACTGCCGACACCCATTTGTCAAGAGCAATTTGATTTCCTTCTGCGACAGAGCAACTGGTCTGTGAATAGCTGGAGGAACAGGCAGTGCTGTATATCTTGATATTCATTAGGTGCTGCTGCACATGGCTCCCTCAGCAGCACAGCAGAGAGAAACTGCTCTAATGTGGGCACACAACTCATCTGAAAAACATATGGAGGGAGCTGGTGGTGCTGATTCACTGTCAGACTGGGAGGATGTGCTGGGCAAGGAGACCTGCCCTGGCCCTGACACCACCCAGCATGTCACTGGTGAAAAGGGTGATGTGGTAAATGTGATCAGCATGCAGGTATCGCACTAAGAGAAAGGAAAACACTCCAAGAAACTGGACTAGAGGTCAAACAATGCTTGAGGACTCGAAGGGGTGGCATGAAACTGTGTCAGGGGAGGTTTTGTCTGGAGAACAGGTAAAGGTTCTTCCCCCAGAGGGTGGTGGGGCACTGACCAGGCTCCCCAGGGATTGGTCACAGCACCAGCCTGCCAGAGTTCCAGGAGAATTTGGACAATGCACTCAAGCACAGGATGGGATTGTTGGAGTGTCCTGTGCAGGGCCAGGAGTTGGACTGGATGAACCTTGTGGGTCCCCTTGCAGCTCAGGATATTTTCTGCTTCTTTGAGACTTGGAGAGATGTGAAAGAACATCTGCATTAAGCAGGTGCAAACATCTGCATGCAGGTGGGAACAACTGGTTGTGCAGCACCAGCTGGTGCTGCACACAGAGCCTGGCGCAGAGCCTGGCCTGGGAAGCACCACATCAGTCAGATGCCATGTTGCACAGAAAATCTGCACCAGCCAGCCTGACACCTGGCTGAGAGGTGAGCACTGGCATGGACAAGCTGCTCTCCACATCTGCAGCTGCTCAGGGAAATGTGGAGTCACCACCTCTGCAGGGATTTAACAGCTGTGAGGATGTGGCCCTTGGGGACATGGCTCAGTGGTGGCCTTGGCAGTGCTGGGGAATGGTTGGACTCAGTGATCTTGGAGGGCTTTTCCAACCTAAACAATTCTGTGATTCTGTGACTTGAACTGCAGCGAAGATGAACGAGGTTGGACATGATGAAACTGCCTTCTGTAGGGCAGGATGGCCCAGGACATTGTGAGATCTCCATCACCAGAGGTTTCTCTGAAGAGCTGATACAAACTCCAAACATCTACCAAATCCACCCAGACCAGCTGACACTTCCCAGCCCCAGGGCAGTCTCTCCTCCAGTGCTGAACAAACCCCTCTGTAAAGCCTTCAAACTTCCAGCCCCTGTCTTAGGCTGTGCTACAGGAGCCACAACTGAACTATGTGGTGGTGAACACTCCCACCTGCTTGCTTTAAACACACTGAACAAAACTTCATCAGGTGAAATGCTGAAAAAATCCCCCAAAACTTCACATTCTCTCTTCTCTCCCTGTCTGCTGTCTTCAATCCATTCTGTACAGGGAGCTGCCCTAAATCACTGATTATCCCTATAGCCCCTGTGCATTTTTGAGCTAGGGTAACTGAACTCACACCACTGAAATGCAGATCCAGATCTCCATCTGCAGGATCATTCACCAGGTCTGCTCTTGGCAAGGCACAAGAGCAAATCAATATCCATCTCAGGATATTCTGTGACCCAGGAATTGCACTTTACAATCCTTGTGGGTCCCCTCCACCTCAGGATGTCCCATGATTCTGTGATTCTGTATGACTCAGGCTGCCAGCCAGCAGCTAACCCAACCAGCCCTGACCCAGAAGAGGGCTGTTAAAGCAGCACCTTCTCCCAGTTAGGACCAAACTCTGGACATCAGTTTCCTGACATCAGTTTCCTGGTGAACAGCACTCACCCCTCCAGATTCACCTTCCCAGCTCCAAGGCACGCAAGTGTTTTAATAGGAAGCCACTAGATGGCTTGCTGGAAACGCTGGCAATTCTCCCTGGAACTTTCTGCACTGTATTTACTTCTCCACAGACCTTCCTCTCCTCCAGAGCCACTTCCTGAGCCAGCGACAGCGTGCCTGAGCTGTCCTGGCCGAAAGGAGCAAGTGACACGACGTGGCACAGCTTTGGTGGAGAAGGAACTGCTGTATTGCAGCAGAGGGGACTCCTAGCACTCTGGGTGTGCTCCTGTGCCCGTGGGAATGTTGTGAGGTTGTTTTGGTGCTAAAAAAATGGGATCTGGGAGAGCAACACTCAGCATAAGTGATGCTGTAAAGGATACACGAGTGTAGCAGCACTGAAGGCTCACCAGAGCATATCCATATTTTCCATATGCAGATGTCCCTGCTTCAGGCAAGGCTTCCTGTTGGGATGAATCTGATTTATCTGTGCCCTCTCTCTTAGTCAGCTGCCTGGTGAGTTGAAAACATGTCTTGTTTTCTCCCATCCTCCTGCAGAGAGGGATGTCACACCCCGATATTCTATCACCGCTCTCGTGGTGGTTCAGCAGCACTTTCAGGCTGGCACAGCCAAACCCCAGCCTGGCACCAGCTGGGATTCTGTAGCAGCTCAGATAAACTGAGAAATCAAAGATCATTAAAAAAAAAGGCCTGCAATGCACTGCTCGAAGAAGTTGGTGCCACTTAAACACGGGAGCAAAACACACACAGAAAAAGCAGAGCCTGGTGAAAACTGGGTGTAGGAGAGGAGGAGGAGGAGGAGGAGGGAAGCAGGTGGCTGTGGCTGGACTCTTCCTCACATGGGGGAGAGCTGAGCATGAAGGTCCCCACTGGAGAAACACAGGATGGCGCCAGAGCTGCTTCTTGGACCTCCAAGAAATTTGGGGGTTAAAACTACAACCCCAAAAGATGGAGCACTGACACAAAAGCCTGTAGCTGATGAAGGGCTGGGTGCCCTCCCCTGCCCTGGCCCAGGCAGGAGCTGGTCTCCTTCTCAGCCAGCAGCAGGATGTGCACAATTAAACAAAAATGGAAAATAATTAGATCTGAAAGAGGTTTGGCTCTCTCTGAGATGGGGCAGAAGGTCAGGCTTAATCCTATCTGCCAGAAAATAGAGGGATCTGGAGAGGGCAGTGCAGGAGAGGGAAAGCTGGAGCTGCCTGTGGGCAGGGGGAGAGGGGCTGGCAACACCCCAAAGCCCCTCTCCACCCTCTCCCTGGACACAGGAGCCCCCACTTCAGCCCCTCACCTGCTCCCATGCACTCCTGGCCATCTGAGGTATCTCATCCTTTATTGCCAGAACAAGCACTCCAGGGCAGCTGAGATTAGGATGTGTTTTGGGATCCCACATCCCAGGGTCCTGACACGATGTGTGGGTCACAGGCACTAATCACATGACAGCCTCATTAGCTCCCCTGGATGCTGCTTCAGGGATGCCTGGTGCTTCCCATCACAAGGATTTCACTGCTCTGTGGAATGCCACAGCTATTGGCAAACCTGAGCACAGAGAGAGCCCCAAAGCTGGAATCCCCCCCTTGCTGCCTTGAAATTCCCCCAGATCCCTGTCCTGCCCACTGCTGCCATTGAACTGCCATCTCCTTTTGGAGATGAGGTATGATAACAACTGACCAGCCCTGCACTGGGAAGGGATGGAGCTGCTGGTACACCCAAAGCAGAAAATCCCTATTTTTACTAAGGGACATTTTCTGGGATGAGAAGCTGAATGAAGGTGGGATGTGAAACTACCTTCTACTGGAGGATTACTTAACTGACAGGATTTTGCTGCTAGACAGCCCAGCTGATGCATGTGCAGCATGTCTGTGGATAAATCCAGCTCCAAATATAGCCGGGCCCTGCTTCCAAGACTGAAACCTGTGCTTGTTCTATGAATAGGACCAACACTATCCCCAAAACTGGGGCTTTCTGGCTGGAAAAAGAGGTGAAGTTTGTCAATTTATCGAGCCATTAAGGGATTTCTCTGTCACGAATCTGCTTAATCACTGCTGGATCCCTGCAAAGTGTTAATTGCCACCGTGTTCCAGTGGTGATGGATCCACCTCTAACGCTGCACTGCATGAGGGACCTCCCTGCCTTTACTCTGAACCTGCCTCCTGAGGGATGAAGGGGTTATTTCAGCCACCAGCAAGGCTCATGGTTATGATGTCATGGGAACAGTCACAGTTTTCCAAATGGAAAGCCAGACCAGATGGACAAAGGCAGGAATAGACACAGTCCCTGCAAAAAACAATGTGAGTAGCACACTGCCTGCTTTCACAAACCCTGAGGGACCAAACTGCAGGAATTTTAATTCTAGTTTTGATTTCTGCAAACAGACTTCTGGGCCAGGAGATTCCAGTTTAAAAATATCACCCCTGCTGAGAGGGATGGCCAAGAGCAGCTGTCAGCACAGGAAAAGAATGTGTGGGTCTCACCAGGTGACATGTCTTCAAGGGACAGTGATAATGCCAAGTAACTCTCAAGCACTTGAAGGAACCCAAAAAACAACCAAACCCATCCAAGACAAACCATTTCATTTTGAAAGCAGAAATTGGGTTCTCTTCCTGTTACTATATACAACTTACTTCACAGTGAAGCACAACTTGTGAAGCACAAGTGAAGTGTCCAGAGGAGGCCACAGAGATGCTCTGAGGGCTGGAGCCCCTCTGCTCTGGAGCCAGGCTGGGAGAGCTGGGGGGGCTCATCTGGAGAAGGCTCCAGGGAGAGCTCAGAGCCCCTGGCAGGGCCTAAAGGGGCTCCAGGAGAGCTGGAGAGGGACTGGGGACAAGGAATGGAGGGACAGGACACAGGGGATGGCTTCCTACTGCCAGAGGGCAGGGATGGATGGGATATTGGGAAGGAATTCTTCCCTGTGGGGTGGTGAGGTCCTGGCAGAGGCTACCCAGAGAAGCTGTGGCTGCCCCTGGATCCCTGGAAGTGTCCAAGGCCAGGTTGGACAGGGCTTGGAGCAACCTGGGACAGTGGAAGCTGTCCTTGACATGGCAGAGGGCTGGAACGAGGTGGTCTTCAAGGTCCCTTCCAATCCAAACCATTCCAGGATTCCATGAATTTACTGATTGTGATTCTGGCAAAGTGAGTGAGTTGAGTGATGTGTAACTTATGAAACAGACAACAGCTTACCCTGAGCAACAAGGACACCAACTTAAAGACTAGAAGTGCTTTACAAACTGCCCAAGGATCTTCCAAGTGACAAAGAGGACACTCACACAGGAGGTTCGGTATCATTGCTCCTCAGTGCTAAGTCAGTGCACTTAAGGGCTCCAGTTGTCAGCAAACTGCTCTTAAATTACTCTTTTATTATGCCCTTGTTTTCAGTTTTCCATAAAAAGTTCTCAAAAGCCCATTCAGATAATTTGCCCAAGCAAGAAATTACTAAGAGAGGGAATCATAGGATCATTAAGGTTGGAAAAGACCTCTAAGATCATTGAGTCCAACCATTAACCAGATGCTCAAATCTGAAGGGCACCCTCCAAGCATCTTCCCAGCAGGGCTGAAATGAACTGCACTCCCAGATGTATTTGGGGAGAAAAAACAGGAATTTGTACTGAAAGTTTAGGTTGGGGTCTTTGATCTTGTAAAGTGACATACTGCAGCATTAGGGAGTGGAGAGAGGAACACATCCAGGTGCTCCTGGATGGCAATCAAGCCTTTCTAGGGATGGACAACAGCGAAGTCTTCATGTCTTGGATGGCCAACAGCAAAAGAGAAACCCAATCCATGCTTAGGCAGCTGGCAACTGCTTCCAGTGAGCCTGGAATCAGTGGCCACAGAGCAAGAGATGGCTATTTCTGGGTTTGCAGGAAGGTTTTTCAAAAGGCTTCCTCAGCAGCTCCCAGAAGAGGTTCCCATTGTTCGCCGTTTCCTGGATTATGAATGCGAAACTGAATCTGGATGATGGGCAGAGCTGTCTGGAGGGTACCCACTTTTTATTGTCAGAGGCAGAAAAACCAGCACCTGGACTCCTCCTGCTGTGCAAAGACAGCAGCACATCACTGCACACCAGCTTCTCCACACATCCATGGAGATGCTGTTCTTCCATCAAAATCCCCCAATTCTGTGGTAACTGATGTCATCTCCAGTCAGCCCTGGGATCTCACACCTATTCCAGCTGCCTGGATGCCTTCACCAGGGCAAAAGGGGTCAAGAAACCTGACCCTGCATATGAGCACAGCCCAAAAATCTCTGCCTGGCCACAACATCACCTCCCAGTGAGTGACCATCATCAGACAAACATGAAGTCTATGTCTACTTGTTCCAGTTTCTCCCAAGCACTTCTGTTTGCCTTAATTTCCAGTTGAATTTATTTGGTTTTATGCTTGAATTCATCTGACTTCAGATTCTGAACTAGATGGTCTTTAATGTTGACCTCCCAACCCAAACCATTCAGTGATTCTATGACTGGGGTGGAGAAACCACACCCCACCTCACAGAGGGCAGTTTGCTGCAAAGATAAAGCAGGAGAGCAAAAAATTCAAGAGATTTCACCCATAAGTCTGAATTTGCACCAAGTGTATCAACGAAGGGCATGCTGCTGCCAGTCTCAGCCTTCCCACAACTGGGTTTACTGGTCTGTGAGATGGTCCAGCTCCCCACCACCCATCACAGAGGTCCACTCTCCAACAGTACTGCAGACACAAACTTCTGCCCTGGCTCCTGCTGCAGCAGCTCAATTGAAGGTGAAGCACAAAGTGTTTCCAGCTGAAGGGATTTAAATTATTATTTGCAGTAATTAGCACCTGCAGGTTGGCCCAGTCACAATACTTTGTTTGGGCGAATTTACATCATTCCCTTCGTAAATCAGCCTCACTCAAAAGGCCAACATTAAGGACAACAAAGCAAGAACCCCGTTGGAAACACTCTGTACCCCATCCAGAGCACATCAATACCTTCGCTGTTAAACCTGGCAGCCTTCACCCTCCATCAGAGGCCAAATAATCAGAATTTCAGCATGTGCCTCCTCGTTATTGCAACCGACGCTAATTAAAAGGAAAAACATCTCAGCGATAAAGGTTACTGCAGACCTGCCGACTGCACCAGGCGGGGAGGCAGGCTGTCACTGAAACGCTGGTGAACCTGAATCCTGCTCCTCATCTCCCCAAGGCCGACGCAAAACCCCAGCCAGCCCGGGGGGGGAAGACACCGGCGACGCTTCCGAGCGCCCCCGGCTCGGCGGGGCCCGCGAGTCCCAACCACCTCCCCCTGCTCCAGGTCGGAACCGAGCCCTGCGCCAGCGCCGAGCTCAGCAGGGCGGGAGGACCTAATCCCCCACGTCTGAAGGCAGCAGGAGCCGTGCCAGGCAGCACCGTGCCTGCTGGATCCACGGCTGCCTGGCACCTCCCGCGGCGCCCGGGGCAGGCCGGCTCTGCACCCTGGGAACAGCTTCCTCACGGGTCACCAGAACCCCTCACCCCGCTGGATAATGTGGGAGCTGACAGAGGAAAAGCCAATAAACCCCCGTGGTGGCTTTTTGCTGTCACTCCCTTCCGTTCAGGTCTAACAGCTCAACTCGGGGAGGAATTGGGAAGCACCGGTGAAGCTCTTGGCCTGGAACAAGCCTTTGCTAGGAGCTGGGAACAGCCTGTAAAAAAAGCCCAGGGCACCAGGAGGGCTTGGGGGCTGCTAGGTGTGGGATTAAGGGATCTGCACTTCCCCTCCTGGAGCACCCAATCCCACAGCTTGGAACCTCCAGGTCCAACACACCTCAGTGCTACCCCATCTTTGGTCTATAATGAGATATAAAAAGGCAGCCACAGATTTCCCCTTTCCCTGACTGGTTACTTTCCTTTCCTGAGCCGATTCACGGGTGGACAACCTCTCTGAAGGACAGACGGACATTCTGCACACCAGCACCCACGAGGAGAGGACAGACAGACATCACACAAGGCACATGCACCCTTCTCCAGCACCCACATCCCACCCTCACACCCATCGTGGTGCCAGGGGGCACTGCAGCGCGGAGGAAAATCTGCCAGTGATGCGCAGCAACCTCTGGGTTCACATGGTGCTGGCTCCCCTCCGTGTTTCCAGCAGCTACATCACACTCTAAGAGGCTAAAAATACATTAGGAAAGTACTTAATGTTTCTTTTCCACCGGAGTGGCTGCTGCAGAGCAGCTCCAAGGGGGAGGGGAGGCGAACAGACCAGAGTGGATGCAGGGAAGAGAGGCAAAAAAAACGGAGCAACAGGCACAGCAAAAGGTGGTGGAAGGGAAAACCCCCGCTGCAGGCAGCACTGGTTCCTTAGAAAAACAAAGCCAAGAGCCACTTAACCATGAAAAGCAAAGTGTTTCTGACTACAGAGTAGGATGTAAGGCCAGGCTGGATGGGACTTGGAGCAACCTGGTCTAGTGGAAGGTGTCCCTGTCCATGGCAAGGGGTTGGAATGAGCTGGTCTTTAAGGCGCCTTCCAACCAAATCAATCTGTGATTCTGTGGTTCAGCACTGACAAGAGCACAGAAGAATTCAGGAAGGAGCAACTCCTCCATTCCTAATTACCAAGATTAAGAAGCTCCATGTAAATTAACTACACAATATTCCTTGTTAAATGCAGCAGAGAATATTTAAATAACCACCAAAACAAATTCTGTTCCAAAGACACAACCTTCCTGCAACGGCTCCCAGCATTCCACTGCGTGCAACAGGAGAGTCCTTCACCACCCAGGGCCGAGGCAGGAGGGATGGGTTTGTCAGCACAGCTGGGTGGCAAGAGGCACTGCTGCACTTCAGTTTGAAAGAACAGCCAGTTTCATGGAATTCTGGAATGGTTTGGTTTCGAAGGGACCTTCAAGAACACCTCGTTCCAACACCCCCACCTTGGGCAGGGACACCTTCCACAATCCCAGGTTGCTCCAAACCCCATCCAACCTGGGCATCAAACACTTCAGGGATGGGGCAGCCACAGCTTCTCTGGGCAATCCTTTCAACAATTTCTCCCAATTCTTCTTGGGTCGCCAGGCAAGAGGCAGGTGACTGTATGACATGTAAGTTCTGGGGAAATAAGAAGCAAACAACGCCCTGCTCCCCTCTCCAAAACCCCTGTCTGGGATAAGACATGAGCCCTACTTGACTTGTGGCCCTTTTAAAGGCAGCTCTCCTTGGGCAGGGAGTTCAGCTGTCTGTCACTGGCAGCTCCCCTCTCCATTATGCTCTCCAAAGCAACAGCAGCCCCATCAAGTGTTAGCAGGAGTTGGGAATTTCAGCACTTAAGCCAGGCTCAAGGATAAGCCTCGACCAGATCTTCCCATCCTGTCACCCCAAACAGGCTGATGAAACCCCACCAGCAGACAGAGCAGCTCAGCACCCTCCACCCCACTTGTAAACTCTGAATGGGAGCAGAATGCCCATTATTTTGGTCAGATGCAGAGCAAACTGGAATACCTCTCACCAAAACATCCCTTAACTCACACTGAGATCCACAAGGACAGAAGAGCCCAGCTCCACTGTGAGTATAAATGAGTAAGATTTTCATATTTTTGCCACTGTTTTCCCCCTCTGCCTCCTGAGCTTGCCAGAGCTCCAGTCATTAGGAGACTGTTTGTACAAACCCAGAAGTGATGTATTTTTAGCACTGGAGAATTGCATGGCACGATCATTAAGGAGCTTCTGCAGACAGCAACAAGAGCAGGGATTTTTCCTTCTCTAAATTGGCTCCAGCCACTACAGTTTTCAGCCCAAAGCAGACTTTCAGGAAATTCAGGAGGAGAGGGAGCCTTTTTCCATGACATATTTAATACTGAGCTGAAGTACACTCGATTTTCACACTGTGCATCCGACGGGAGGTTTTATGGATTTGTTTTCTAGGCTGTACCGTTGCACACTTTTGCTACAGAGCATAATACCCTGTATTATCACAACACTCCCTAGCAACAGGACTTTAATTTAGTGCAGAGATTTCCAATGCTGAGAGCATTTCACTGACTCAGAGCAAAGATGACATGCTGGGAAACCTTATCAAAAGCCCCACGGGTGCCAAGGGAATCTACACCACATGAATGATGGCATTCAAGCTTCTCAACACAACGTGGCCAGACCTGGCACAGAGAACACCTTGGGAAAGAGGAATTTGCTCCACTGATTTCACAACCCACAGTCCAGCCAGCGTGGAGTGATGTCTACATTGATGGCAGCAGTGCCAATGGGTGGGAAATAAGAGTGAAAATCCAACAAGTGCGCAGCGCTCGGACAGAGAAATGTGGGGAATGGTTCAGGGCAAGAAATGAGAGCTCAGAGCCAGGGGGGACATCAACAAGGATGAGGTGCCACCTCCTGCTTCTCACCCCAGTGTCAGGAGGAGGACAGAAGCTTGGCAGACAAACCAACCAACCAACCAACCAACCAACCAACCAACCCAACCCCCTACAAAAGCTGTCCTGAAGAGTGAAGCCAACCTGACCCTGGACAAGAATGCCCAGCGCCAGCTTCCCTTTACTCACTGGAGCACCCAAGCCCCTGGGCATCACGGGCATCCTGTTCCCAAACCTCAGATGGCAAGGATGGACTTTGGGAAGCCCAGGAAAATAGTGCCAGGGTCCCACCTGACCACAGAGAGCACGCAAAGGTGCAAAAGCCCCACCAGCACTGCAGACACGGTCAGGTGAGGCATTGCTGCACCCACTGGGGCAGAAGAGCAGGACAAAGCAGGAGCACCATCCCCAGGTGGGTTGAGAAGGCTCTCACAGCAGAAATGACACTGAAACCATGTCCCCTGTGGAGAGCAGAGGGGAATCCATCAGCCCTTGTGCCTGCAGCGAGGAGACAGGAATACCAGAGCAGCCGTGCCAGGTCTGATGGACAGAGATATCCCGACGAGATCCTGGGTCAAGTGGCTTTTGTTGGCTGCTGTGCAAAGGCAGCTGAGCTCGGCCGGCCCGCAGAGCCCGGCCCACGGCAACGGGATGGGTCAGCAAGGATTAAAAGCATAATTAAACAGGGGCTGCAGATTGCTTCCAGAAGCCCCATCACTCCCTGGAGCCCGTGAGCTCAGCCACGGGAAAACGCTGCTGGTTTTGCTGCTTCTGGGACCTGGGGTACAGGTGGGAAATGAGTTCACTGCCTGCTTTCACTTACACCAGGGTTATATTGCCTCCACACACCCTCAAATCCAGATTTTCAGTGGAATTTCCTAGGATGCAGGAAGCCAACAACATGCAATTTCTGTATCTCTTCCCTGAGCCTAATCCATAAAAACACCCGAATTTTCCTGACTTTCAGTGAGGAGACTACAGGCACAACCACAGGCATGGAGGAAACACTCCTCTGACTTCTTAATTTCAATTGCAAAGTGCCTTTTACCAAAAGCTTAATTGAAATGCAGATAAGTTCCTTCAGAGGCTAAAATAAATATATAAAAAATTATCTGAATGTCATAACGGTGTTGCCTAAAATGGATAAAGGATTTAGAAGGGGGAAAAATAATACTAAAAATAAGTTATGAAGGGTATGCAAGGTATTGATATACAGCACATGGTTTAAACTGTTAATCATTGAACAGATTCCAGTATAAAAATAAAGAGACTGAAGCTGCACATAATGGAGGAGTTGCTCTATTTATAAATTTCTCTGTGCAAAGGGCAGCGAGGGCCAGGATGAGCCTGCAATGGGGGCAGAGGGACGCTGCTACGGAGCCTATATTTGAGGGAAAACAAACAAGGTTTTTTTTATTTTTTATTTTTTTTTTTTAAACGTTGTCAACAAAATCAAACCGAGTTGCCCAGGAGCCTGTGTGCCCCTGCCATGTGAGCAGCATTTCCAGCCCTGGCATGTGACAGCTCTCCCAATTTAGCCAGTAACTGACTCCCTCTGACCTGCAATAACACCGCTCCCAAATTAGAGCCCTCAATTTGACTTGGCTCTGGTCCTTCCCTCCCAGCGACATAAAGCATCCTTTTTCCCCCCCTCTCCCCGAACATTCCTAATCCTGTCCTTTTGCACTGCCAACTCAAACTCCCATTTAGTCTTTTCCTATTTTTTCTGGGGCGGGGGGGAGAGGTCGCAGAGGGACCAGGGGGTGCAGGCAGCAAAGGGCAGGGAAAGAAAGACCGGTGGAAAAACACCAAGGGACAAAAACAACAACAAAATCAGACAAAAATTCCAAGTTGGTGACATTCAGCTGGAAAAGCTCAATGACTCACATGCAAATAAAACCTGCCTAAATTCACTGTTGCATGACGCAGGCCACTGGCTTCAGCATGAAAAAGGCCGGGATGAAATCATCCACAATTAAATGGGAGCTTGGAAGGCTCTGCGAAAAGCAGCCTCATCAGCGCGGCTCCCTCGGCTTAATGGGAAACACAAAGGAAGGAAGTTCAGCCGAGTGAGAACATCCTCCCCCTTGTCCCCTCCTTCCCACCGACACCTCGCACCATCAGTCATCCCCAGCCCTCGGCGTGGCTCCTCCGGCATCACCCGTCGGTGCTCGGCTCCGGCAAGCTGCTCCCTCCCCACCTCGGCAGCCTGCTGCCAGGTTTTAATGGGCTTTCCTGGAATACCGGCTCAAAAACTTAAATAAAAATAAATGTGGCTGCGCAGCGAGGCAAGCCCCGCCGCCAGGCAGCGGCTTCTTCCAGAGATTTCTGTCCTGATCTTAGCAAAACGGTCGGAGATATTGGAGAGTTAACACTGAGAAACCCTGGAGCAAATCCAGTCCCTCCCCAAATCCCTCCTAGGAGCGGGGAGGGATTTAAATCTCAGTTCTCAGGTTTGCTCTTGCATTGCAGCAGTGCTTTAAACCTTATGAGTTCTCAAATACTGTCTGAAGTCACGTTACAGGAATGCACTCGGAGTGACCCGCAGGGAATGGGGTGCCAGGGTTTCCCCTTCTGTCAGGATGAGCACCAGGCTCTGCACCCAACCCCTTCAACAAAACCCTTCCGTGGGGCTGTGCCATGAACCAGGTCACTGCCCTCCCTCAAGCCAAAAATAACAATGTGAGGGGGAAGAATAAACTAAAAAAGGTCATTTTACTCTGGATTGCTGGGAGTCACAGCATGGTTCTCAAAAGGCTTTTGGTGCTCCACCTAAGAAGGGAAAACAAACCTGAAAACAAGAGCTGGCACCTCTGCACCCTCCAAAGTGCTGCTCTGGGGATCACTTGGTGAGTGTCATCCCTCTGATCTGCTCTGGTGAGATGCCACCTGGAGTCTGGCATCCAGCTCTGGGACCCCCAACACAGGAAGGACAGGAAGCTGCTGAAATGAGTCCAGAGGAGGCCACAGAGATGCTCTGAGGGCTGGAGCCCTCTGCTCTGGAGCCAGGTTGGGAGAGCTGGAGGTGTTCACCTGGAGAAGGCTCCAGGGAGAGCTCAGAGCCCCTTGCAGGGCCTAAAGGGGCTCCAGGAGAGCTGGAGAGGGACTGGGGACAAGGCATAGAGGGACAAGACAATGGGGAACAACTTCCCACTGTCAGGAGCAGGGCTAGATAGGATATTGGGAAGAAATTCTTCCCTGTAAGGGTGGTAAGACCCTGGCACAGGTTGCCCAGAGAAGCTGTGGCTGCCCCATCCCCGGAAGAGCTCAAGGTCAGATTGGACAGGACTTGGAGCAACCTAGTGATTTCTATGATCCATCTGGGATGCAGGAGGACAGAACCCCAAGCATCCAAGAGAGGCCACAACCAGCTGTGAGGCCACTGCGAGAGAGCCCAGTGCACCTCACTTCAGCTACCCAGTGAATCCTCTCTCACAAGGAGAAATTAAGTGACCAGCTTCACATTCATTTGGAAACTGGGTGCTTCAACCTTCCTGGACCTCCCTTCAGGCTGGATGTGCCTGTCCCTGGGACTGTCCCCAGTGCTGTGCTTTTGGAAGACTGCAGCCTGAGCTGAAGGCTTCTCAGCACTCGCTCACTCTGGCCTGCAGTGGCTGCAGGAGAAGAGTGTGAACAGGTCCATAAAAGGGAACTGGGAGACTTGAGCCTCCTGCCAGTGAGCCTACACTTGCTCTGGAGGAATCTGCACCTCCCCAGGATTAAAAAAAAAAACTATAAAAATAATATCTTGAGGTCTGCAAGTGGGGAAAGGCTGCAACTGCCTTGCAGGAGGACATCCGACTGCGCCCAGGCCATCTGGTCACCCACCCTCAGTGACACTGCCCTCCCTTCGCCACCAGATGCTAATTCCTTTCATCCTGCCTGGCCCTCCACTGGTGTAATTTTAGGTCTGTGAATAGGACCATCTGCCTTTGAGATGCTCGTTTATTTTTGGCTGAGCCCTCCCTTTCACCACTCCCTCCTTAAAGGAAGTCCAAACCAGGCACTGTTGGGAACAGTGTTCCTTGTCTGGTCCTCTAATCACCAGGCATTAATGAGCTATCTAGAGGATGTTCTGCGCCGCTGTCACTCGTCAAATTGGGGGTGTCATTATCTTCAAAGCACTTTGCAAACAGTTTTTTTCCTTCCTCCCCGTGTTGCTACCACAAAGTAGTAATTATTCACTTCTCTCTGAATATGGTGGGCTTGGTCCAGCATCCTGGAGCTCGGCCAAGACGTGCTCAGCAAAATTCAGCATGGCCAAAGTAAAGCTGAAACAAAGTGGTTCCTATCTTTGGATGCTGAGGACTGCTACCGTTGCTTCCTTTCCCACAGCAGACATGGAAAAGGCAAAAATAAAAATAAATGCTGGGACCACAGAGGCCAATAGTGTAATTTCCACGTATTAAGCGATGCCTGGAGAAAAAGGGAGTTTTGAGGAAAGTTTTGCTTTTATACACATCTAAGTGCTATGAATGAAAGTCGCTGTCACAATTATGGAAAACAGTAATTAGCAAAATACTGCATAAAAATGCTGAAAGAAATGCTTCTGGCTGGGGTGCCCGTATGGGTGCTCCCAGCCAAAGCTGCACATGGATAAGCCCTGAGATCACAGCCAGGCCATGGGCAACCCCACCATGCCAGGGGCTCAGCCCAGCTCCTGGGATGGATGTTGGATCCATCTCCTGGGATAAATGTGTGCTCTCCTCATGACCCAGCCAAAGGCATCCTGGACTGCTTGGGAGGATGCAGGCAGGGTGAGCTAACAGGCTGAATCGGTGCATCTACCAGCCACAAAATGACTGATTTTCCTTTTTAAGGTTTTCACAAGTGTCTGAGACAGGTGGGAAGAACGGTTCCAGGTAACTCCTTCCAGAACCGACTGGCTTTTTTGTACAAATCCAGGTTGTTCAAAGCTTGTGCAGCTCTAACAAAATTATATTTTTTAAAGATGAGGAAGGTTGTGGTTCAGTCTGAGGTTTAAGCCAGTTCTCAACCCTGTTGTGAACCTCCAAGAGCTACAGGACGTGGAGCTTACTGCTGGAAATCAGTGTTAGACACCAGAGAACACCTGTACAGGGAGGCCCCCTCACTGCATGCACCTCACAGGCTGAAGAGCAAGAGCCTGTTATGCTGCCAAGTCCCTCACAGGGAAAATATATCCAAGATTTCAAAGAAGAAAATTTCTGTACAATGCTTGAGGTGTTAAAATCAAGCCCTGGCTTTGGCTGGCCGCAACTCTCTGCCCTGTGGGAGTCTGGGGAAACACCTGGTTGTTCATTGCTTCAAATTCTCTGCTGTAAATGAGAGAAAAAGTAACTTAATGGATCTGATCAGAACCCAGATTTGACAGGATTTCCTGCCTGGGTAAAAGCTGACCCATTTTGCTTTGGCTTGAAGGCACAATGAACAGAAAACTACACTAGCTGGGCTGTGAAATGAGGACAAGCAGCTTCACCCCCACGCTGGGGTGAATTCCCAGGATGAATTAGGGGATGCAGACATCCCTCCCCTCCCCTTTCTGCTGCTCACATCACCCAGAGTGAAGCACTTGACCAAAGCCAGTGATGAGTCACTGTGAGGAGGAGACTTTCTAATTTCACCTGCTTTGATCCTGCCCTGGAGTGCCAACGTCAAACAGGAGGGAGGGGAGAGCTGGGGCTGAGTCAGGGAGGACAGGAAATCTGTGCCTCTACAACAGAGACATTCAAAGCACAGTGAAACTCCTCTTTTTTTAGGAAACCCCCATAAAAAAGTGACACAAAGAGCTGACTCTCCCCAGCTTGTAGCAGAACAGCAACACTCAGCTGACTCCCTGTGCCTTTCCCAGCTGTACAAGCACTCATAAGGGAGAAACACTCAGTTAAAATACACCTTTCCCCGGGTAATTCATCTTTCCCTGAGTAATTCACCTTTCCCTGTGGAATTCACTGTGCTGCAGGGCTGCCCACAGCAGCTGGCTTGTCTTTCCTTTATTACCAGCCTCACATTTTGTTTCTCATATACCCACGAAGCCCTGCAGGACCTCAAAACAAAGAGCAACGTTGTTCCTTCAGAATAAAACCACTGTTCACCCAGTTTTTATTGATATTTCCCAAAACTATCCCAGGAGCTGTAAAGATTCCTTTTGGGAGGGGCTAAAACGATGTGTCCCATTCACAGCTTTTTCACTGGGAAGGTTTCCATGATCCCTTTCCACTGAGAACACATGAAATGGGTAAATGTGGACACTGAACTGAAAGGACAAAGAAGACAGGTCCTGGCAATTAAACATTCCCACTGCCTGGCTGGGTGGCTTGGCCATGCCTGGTTCCTCTCCCATAACTGCTGATGCCCACCAAAGGCACCAAAATTATGCTGAGGAACCCAACTCTTGTTCCAGCCTTGAGCAATGATGAGTCTTACACCTGTTAGTGCTTGAAACATGAAAAGCTCTCCCAACTAATTCAAGTTTTCACTAAAATCATGCTCTTCCCCTGGTCTGGCTAAAATGTCTGTTTTCAGCTATCAAAAAAGCCAAGAGGAGAATTTGAGATACCATTTTCTTGGCCAAATTCCATAATATTTGGGAAGAAAACAACAAAATGAAAACCTGATATATTTGTGAAGGGAGGGGGAGGAACAGACTTCCCTGCAGAAGAAAATTCCCCTCCCTGCATCTTGTTTTCCTCTGAAGAGCAGCAACACATTGCAGTTACTCACATGGAAGGATTCAACCTCCACCACTCAGAAGAGATGAACACGAGGAGTGACAGGATTTCTGGAAGCTGATGACCCCTCTCTCACCCTCCAGGCTACTGCTTCCAGCTAATTGGAGCCTCGAGTGGATCCGAGCCAGTCCACAGCAGCACAGCAATAAATGCGCAGAAATCCACTAAATTCTGAGAGATACACAACACTGGCTAGGGTCCAACAGCCTGACCCCTTCAGGGATGATAAAAATTAAAAGAATATTGTTAAGGGCATTGTCCAACTGCCTTTTCAACACTGACAGGTTTGGGGCATCAGTCACCTCTCTGGGAAGCCTGTCCCAGTGTTTGACCACCGAGCTGGTGAAGAAATCACAGATTCACAGATTGGTTTGGGTTGGAAGGGATATTAAAGATCATCCAGTTCCACCCCCCTGCCATGGACAGGGACACCTCCCACTGTCCCAGGCTGCTCCAAGCCCCATCCAACCTGGCCTTGGACACCTTCAGGGACAGGGCAGCCACAGCTTCTCTGGGCAAGCTGTCCCAGTGCTTCATCACTTTCATTACTGAGAAATTCTTCCTAATATCTAATCCAAACCTCTTTTACTTCAAAGCCATTATTCCTTGTCCTTCCAACTGAAATAATCTGTTCTATTCTATTTTACCCTGTTTCATTACTTTCCATCCTCATGCAATTCCATGAAGCTGGGCTGTGCTGCAGGAAAATCCTGCAAAAAGACCTGATTGCTGAATACCTCCAGCAATTTGGACCCTGTCTGGAGAGGGGCAAACTGCACCCATCCAACACAGAAGAGGCTGGGCAAGGCTTACTATGTCATGATACAGCAACAGCATCATCCCACTCAGCACTACATCTGCAACCTCCGTGGCAGGGGGAGGTTTACATCCAGCTCCCCACAGGAACAGTGAAGCCCCCAGCTCAAAAAGATTCCTGCAACTGCTCAGACACTCCAGTTTTCCACCTCTCTTTGTGTGGTGTGAAGGGAAAATTCAGGATGTTGGGTTTTACACAAGTCTGAGTTATCCTGTGTCTCCTCCTGGTATTAGGAAGGGAAATGTCTTAAGCAGAGGGGAATCAGAGGCTGCAGCTCTCTGGCAATCTGTTGAAGACTGGCACTCACACAGGCAATGCCTGCAAAGCCTCTGCTCCTCCTCTGGGCCACTTTACAGGCAGCAACACAGCAAGGGACTTGTTAAAGGCAGAAAATTGGGCACCAGGAACAAATTCCCCGCCCTGCCATTTTCCACAGCCCCTTTGCTGCTGTGGAATATGTGCATACAGACACCAGACAACAAACTGCAACTCTCAACGTGAGGCACTGTGACAAGGAAAGCTGCACAGTAAACACTGAGGGTTTTATAAGGAAACACAGCAGGAAGGAGTGTTATTCCCAGAGATGCTTCTCCATCAGATGCTGACAATTGGTTCAGAGCATGAAAGGGCCCCAGCTTCAGCAGGACCAGCTCACAGCAGCACAGGGAGGAGCTGGCGAAGGTGGTGAGAAGCCCTGGCTTCCCACTCACGCCACATTCCACTGGGAAAAACTTGGAAAACACTTTTTGGGGGAGAGATCAGAGATGCAGCAAATTCCTGGCTTGATAAAGCAACCAATGTGAGGCCATGCTCAGCTTTCAGGCCTTATAACAGCCACCACTGTTTGCAGAAGGAAGTTATTTCGGGGTGAAACCCGACCGGCTCCCAGGGCAGCAGCACAAAGGCTGGGAGAAGCATCTTGCTGCTCTCCCTTGGATGCAGCTGCCAGGGAGCTGCCTGAACCACACTGCTGGCACTACCTGCTGTCCCTCTCCAGCCCCTCTGTGTCACATGGTGCCTGCCCGTGTCACTGACACCGACCCGGGTGGGATCAAGATGCTGAACGCAACACAGAGTGAAGTAGAATAGAACAGAATTTATTTTCTCACAGTATCCCAGAGGAGTTTCCCTCCCAGCATGAATTCCAAGTGCCTTTTCTCTTCCACCTCTCCAAGAGCTCAGCACAAGCAGGGAGGATTCCTCCTTTTCCACCTTGCAGAAGCTGACAGAGATGGACAGATCCCACTGCAAAAGCCATCCAGCATTCCCTTTATCCTCAGCCTGGCCTTTCCCCTCTTTCAAGTAATTTTGACAGGAGTTTAAAGCTTCCTGCATCTTCAGGGGGTGTGGCAGGACACCCTGTTAGAGGAAGATGAGTGGCAAAGTCAGAGCTTTTCCAGCCCTGCTTGACATCAAGGCTGACATCTCCCACTGCTCCGTATCCCAGTGATTTTCTACTACACCAGACAAATCAGAACTGGGTTTAAAAAACCATCCCCTCACCCCCAACCAGCCCAACTATCACTAGTGCAAGGAACGAGGCAGTGGAGAATCATCTTCCTGTGACTCAGATCTGCCTCCAGGTGGGTGACATCCAGGAGTGCCCCTGGATTGCTGGCCACGGTGTCACCCACCACTGGTGTTTCACTGGGACTCACTGCTAATGGGATTGGGAAGCAGCCTCCCTGCCCATGTTAACACAGGTCCTCATCAGCCAAAATTGCTCCTGTAGCAACTCAAAAACCACCTACCCAAGGAGAAGAATGCAAAAGGAGCAAAGGGACATTGGTGGTTTGGGATATGAGAGAGGAAATCAACATTCAAATATTGGATGAAAACAAAACAACCTATGAAAACACTGCTTTTTATTTTGTTTGAGGCACTTTCTTGGTAAATCCATTGAATCACAAGTACCCAAAGCCCCAGCAGGTGCTGTGTCCTGTGCAAAGTTTGCATTCGAGGAGGCTTTCCTTCCCCCCTGCTCTTGAAATAAAAAATGTTTTTCCAGCCTGGCCAAACCACTTCACCACACTGCAGTGCAAACCCACTCCCAGTTCTCCCAGCGCTGGGGATTACTGGGTTACAGATCCATGGCCTTACCATACAAACCCAGTTTCCTGGATACTTGCACCACAGCCTCTAAATTCTGTTGTGGTCTGGACTTCACAGGCTGCTGGTTTTAATATTTTCGGATGCTGGAAGCGAGGCAAGTTCCCTGCAAGTCCCAGCCATTTTCTTTAACTTTTTTGTTTGTTTGTTTGTTTGATTTGCTTTTTCCATGATGCTGTGGAAGAGACACAAGCCATGATGTGGCAGGACACAAAGGTGGCTCTGGACACAGCTGGGTCACTCCATCCCTGACTCTCAGCAAACAGTTTCTAACAGATGAAGGGGCTGCCTGAAACCACAGTTGCTTCCAACCTCTTTTCATGTAAAGACCAAGTGAAGGTACTTTTCATTACGTAGATATGTCTATTACCAATATAATTTATGGCTTGGCATTACTCAGGGAGATTAATGAAGCGTCCTTGCTTCTAAAGATAAAACATCTTTCCAAATCCTTCTGATACATGTACTGCTTGCTCAGCATTCCTGCATTATTCATTGGTAACATCAGAGCACTTTTGCAGTGCCTTTCCCATGGCAGTGCCCTCCAAAGTGGGCTGCTCCAGGTGGGATGAGGAGACCTAAACCCAGCTCCTTTTCCTAAACAGGGCAGTTTAACTCCTCTGGGATTATACAGGTGAATGGGGCTATGATTTCTCTATGCTGTTTCTCCCCAGAAGCCTCCTAAGCCTTTCACATTGGGGTTTATCTTCCAGCCTCCTCCTAAAGGATCATTTAGGTTTGAAAGGATCCTTAAGATTCAGTCCAGCCATTAACCCAGCACTGACAAGGCCACCATTAAACCCTGTCCTCAAGTGCCACATCCACACATCTTTTAAATCCCTCCAGGGATGGGGACTCCACCACTTCCCTGGGCAGTCTGTTCCAATGTCTGGCCTTTGCTACAGTCTGATGCTGGGGACTCTCTGGGTATCTTGCCAGGCAAATTTCTCCTAAGTTCTATGAGAAGCTGAGGCTGCTGACACGAGCAGTAGCATCTGATCAGCCAACGTGTGATGCTGAGTAAGGACGTGGTTGTCATTTCTTCCTGGCCTGTTTCACAAGCTTTGTGGCTACTGTCATGCCCCAGGCACCTTCACAGTACATGGGGTGAGGCCTTAAAGGGAAAGCAAAAAAACCCAAGCTCTGGGGAGGTGATTGAAGCTGGCTACAGGGATCAAAGCTGTGGGCAGCAACTCCCATGAAACTTCATGGTACCAAGGCAAGAAGACCTCACCCAACAGCCAGCAACAGGAAAGTCAGCCTTGCTGCACGTTTGAATCAGAGCCTCAGTTCTGTACACCCTAAAAAACATTCATTTTGTGATAGTGCTGTGCCCTTTGAGCTGATGTGGGGAGACAGGTCCCATCTGACCGACCACTATTTTAGGAATGTCCAAGCCAAGCCCACCAGCTCAGTGCTCCCCTCTCAGAGCAGAACACACAGACCCCACAGAGCTCTGGAGATCTGGAGCTGGGTAACGCTGCCTTGCATTGCCCAAAACCAGACTCTGCTTCAACACTGGCCACAGCCAAAAGAAACCCACCATCAACCCCTCTCCATCTCAGAGAATCACATCACCTGCACACTCAGAACTCAAGAAAACCCCCAGTGCTGGCAGAGGACAGGCAGGGAAGAAGGCAGCAAATACCTCTGTCACTGTCTGAAAACACAGATCCTCAGCAATCAGCATTCAGGAACTTGCTTTTGATCTCAGGTTCTGCCTGTAGCATCTCCTTGATGAAACCTGTATTCCATCAACAAATCCTAGCCCAGGGGATAAACTGGATAATCCAACATCTCAGCTTGTTGCTGGATTTCCCAAAATAAACAGCATGTTCACAGTATCAATCCAAACTTTGCAAATCCTCCCCAGCTATCACCATCTCAGCCATCTGATCACTGGTGACCTCCAGCAAAATGTGTCACAGATCACCATCCTCACTACACAGTGCAGCAAGACAAAGCCTGTGCTTCAGCCCAGACCTCCCTGATGCCAAGTGTGTTGTCACACAGGAGAGCAAGGCAACTATTTCACTGTGGGAGTGAAATTCAGAGCTCCCACAGAATTATTTCCAATCCAGGCAGGGAAGTGCAGCTCCCTCACTCTCCCAGCCACAGCCCCAGGTGTCCTCCAGAAACCACAGCTCCCAGGGACTTTCCCTCCTCTTGCAATGGCAGGTTGGCTTCCAGAAAATGAGGCCTCAGGGCAAAGTGATGGAAGGAGCATTAGTTTTACACATCTGGGGAAATTTGTTTGCAATAAGGGCACCCAAGTGCAAGGACAATCTTTTTCACAGGAAGAGTTTAAGGGCAGAGAAGACAAATGTGTCCAGACAGGCCCAACACCACCAGTGCAGAAAGACACAGAGGTCACCTCAATGCTCCTTCCAGGGGTTTATAGAAGAGATATTTTCAGTAACTTTATAAACAATGTAAAGAAAAAAACCACTCATTCAGAAAATTCAAAGTTAACCAGTTCAAGGGACATCTCTGTTGCTTGTTCTTCTTGAGGGTCCTGCACACATCAACTGATGCTGCCCCTACAAAGCAAGGGAGGGCTGTATCACAGAACCACAGAAGGGTTTGGATTGAAGGGAGCTTAAGGATCATTTCATTCCACCCTCTGCCATGGCAGGGACACCTTCCACTGTCCCAGGCTGCTCCAAGCCCTGTCCAACCTGGCCTGCAACACTTCCAGGGATCCAGGGGCAGCCACAGCTGCTCTGGGCACCCTGTGCCAGGGCCTCAGCACCCTCCCAGGGAAGAATTCCTTCCCAATATCCCATCCATCCCTGCCCTCTGGCAGTGGGAAGCCATTCCCTGTGTCCTGTCCCTCCATGCCTTGTCCCCAGTCCCTCTCCAGCTCTCCTGGAGCCCCTTTAGACACTGGAAGGGGCTCCAAGGTCTCCCTGGAACCTCCTCTTCTCCAAGCTAAACAATCCCTGAACATCTTTCCATGGATCTTCCGCAAAGGTGAAGTCAAGCTCCACTCCACACAGAGCTGCAGAGATCCTCCTTGCCTAAACTGGACTGTGGCTCCAGCTCTGGCTCCAGCTCCCCACTGTTCAACAAAAACAGGATAATTCACACCTGCTGGGACACTTTCTCACCTCTGGCAGCTGAAGCCAGTTGGAAGTTTACAGTCAACAGGTTTCTCCCCCTCCTTTGCAGTTCAGTGAAATTGTTTTGAAGATCCTTTGTCTAGAACAACACAGACAGCAATGTTTACTTAAAAACAAACAAGTAGGACAAAAAGTGCTTTTCCTGAGCTTCTCAAGGCAGGAGGGTTTGATTGGAAGGTGCAGGGCTGGAAGGGAGGGGAGTCTTGCTCAACAGCTACAGTAGGTGATATGACCAAGCATCTGAAAGGCTGGAAAATAGCTTTAGAAAGCATTAGCTCCCACACTTTCATGTAATCAGATACTATGCTAGCCAACAAAATCCTGGGTTTAATAGCCAATCCAAGTTTTCCTTGGCTGGCAGACAGAATTTGCTTTCTGTTTTTTAACTCCAGCATAAGTCACTCTTGAGAAACAGATTTTGCCTGCATCGTATTTTAAACAAGTCAATATGAATGTGATTTAGAGGAGTTAGAACTCAAAGGTTGGGGGGCTATCTTTCCATTTCTTATTCCTGAGCAAATGTTCTACTCCTGTCTATCTGTCTGGCATGCAGGAAACCTGTCTAGGGCAACAATGTGTGACCCCCTCCAGTGATTTATGAATGATTTTCCATCACTCTCAGCAGATTTATTCTAGTTTATGGCCATTGTATTGACAATGTATCTCACTGCCCTGGCCCTAAAGATCTCCGTGTGTGCACAGGTAAGACAGCAGCTGCAGGTAAGATTCTACATGGAAAAAGAGGGTGCTCATCCCAGTGATTCCATGTATTCAATAAGAGAGAAATCTGGGCATATATATACATATGTATATATATACACAGATAATATTTTAGAATGTTACCCTTTTTGATAACTGGCCTATTCAAATTTGGGTACCAAGATTCTTTCCAAACTGGGAAAGCTGCAGTTTAGATTCCTCTCAATAGCTGAAGGATCTATTTTTCAGTTTTCTAAATCCACATATGCACAGGAAATCGTTGACAACTTGTGACCTAAAGGTGAGTATTTTACAGTGTGTTGGTTGCCTAAGGCAGCAGTTGGACTTGATGATCTTAAAGGTCTTTTCCAACCTAAACTATGAACCTACAGGTATGTAGTTGAATAAATACACTGGTTTTGCAAGAAAAGATTGTTCTGAAGATCAAGAACGTAGCTATTGCACTGTATGGGTTACACTACATTACTGCAGGATGCAATTTTACAAATGGGATTTTTCTGTCTTCAATTAAAACCCCAACAGGTTGCCAAGAGGCCTTTAAGGTTTTATTTTTTAACTTTCTTTAAACCAGCCATCCATGAGCAGGGACAGGAACCTGTCGGTGAAGCCCACGCCCCTGAGCCCCGGTGGGCAGGAGGCACGGCAGCACATCAGATACAGCAAACACATGACCAGGGCTCTAAAAATACACCCTGGTGTCACTGCAGGCCAGGAATAGCCCAGGAAGCGGGGATGGATGGAGCCTGACAGGATTTTCTTTGTTTTATCTTTTCACACCTCCCAAAGGCTGCAACTTTGAAAGATTAACCCTGTGAGAGGAGTCTAAGTGCTTGGCTCCAGCCATCACCCACACGGGGCAACCCCTAGGGAATGGCAATCCCTGGGGAATGACCCTGGTGCCAGCAGCACCAGGTGAGCCTGCTGCTTCCAGGACCAGCACTGGGGCAGGCTCCCTGGGCATCACTGACATGTGAGCGTGGCACTTGGGGACAAGATTTAGTGGTGGCCTCGGCAGTGCTGAGGGAATGGTTGGACTCAATGATCTTGGAGGGTTTTCCAACCTAAATAATTCTGTGATTTTATGATTCCTGTGACACCTTTTACTCCCTTCCCTGGCTGAAGGGATCAAAATCCCTATTGAAAGCCTAGATATTGATCTGCTTGGGAAAAGAGTGTGACCTGCCTGGAACACACACAGCTGAGTTCAGAGCGCCAAGAAAGGTCCCTCCAGGCACTGCACAAAGGGATTTTCATAGGGAAGAAGTAAAGAGAGATCACAGCCACTGCCAGGTAACCTAAGGGCCGGCCACGAGGTTGCAACATCCCGTCTTCCCCCTGAAAAGGGATTGGTATTTTCAGAATGTGCATTCTGAGAGCAGGCTGGAGCCCAGGGAAGAGACACGGCAGGTCTGGGGAGAGACAGAGATACAAAAAATAAACCCACCAAAAACCCCCACTATGAGACATATTCATCAGGTGAGGGTCAGGAGGGGCTGGACTGTGGACTGTAAATCAGTCATTTACTCCAACTGACTGGATTAGAAGAGGAAAGAGAATTTTCCATCTGGGGAGCCCTGCACCCCGGCCTGCAGCATCTCCACGAGGGACCCTGTGGGAAGCTGACATTCCCAAATCAAACCCCATGCAGAGCCCATTTGAGTCCCTCATAAGCTGCTGCAAGGGTTAATCACACCACAGGCTAAAAACCCAAACCCCATCTCCAGCCTGAACATCTCCAGCATCCATTTCCAACCCTCTGAGTTTCTAAAACCAGCTACCACCCTCCGCTGAGAGCGCCCACGTGGGTATTTATATATGGATGGATCAATTCCTTGTGTCCTCCTGGATAAACTAAATGACTGAGTTTCCTTAATCATCCCCCTGAACACAGGCTGCCACAAGTACTTCTCTCAGAGCACTACCTGCTGACAGGGACTAACACAGATTTATCCCCCAGGCAGCACATCTTTTATTCACTGTGTTATCCCTGTCCAAAGAGACCTAGACTTCTCACATCTTTGGTAAAGGCCACATCTTACATCTTCCTCCAAGGAACTGCTGTTTAATATGCAAACCAGACCAATCAACTTTCCATTCAAATTCATCAGCATTTAAATGAGGGTGAGTTGCTGCTGTGCACAGCAGGGCTCAGACTCACAGGTCTAAGGGCAAGGGAAGGAATTACGATAAACAGCACCCATCCCATCGATCACAAACCCAGCAGGTCTGTCACTCTCCAGATTACTGGCTCCAGCAGCTGGTCCTCTCCTAACCTGCAGCCATATCTTTCCTAAGGTTTGCTGCAGGGGGATTTACTACAAGATGTGGAAGGAAGAGCACTCCCATCCTTTCCTGCTGAGGGCATGATGACTAACAGAATCATTTAGGTTGGAAAAGCCCTCTAAGATTGAAGGCAACCATTCCACCAGCACTGCCAAGCCCACCACTAACTCATGTCCCCAGGTGCCACACCCACATGGCTTTTAAATCCCTCCAGGGATGGGGACTCCACCACTGCCCTGGGCAGCTCATTCAAATGCTTGCCAAAAAAAGATGCTTCCAGAGAAATTCACAAAGAGAGGTGAAAACCTCGCTCCACCTCCACACCCACGTGGCAAATTCAATTTATCTCCTCTCCTTTGATGGAGGGTTTTGCACAGCCCCTCATGGCCCCTACATCTCTTCCCCATCCTGGGCTCCCTGTTTTTTTCCTGCCCAGTGGCCAAGGGAGCTGCACCCTTCTGCTCCTGGCTCCTAGTGAGCCAAGGAGGGCACAGTTGTGACCCTGGGTGCTAGCAAGGGATGGATGCAGCACAGCACCAGAACGGTTCAGGGCACGTTCTGCCAGCACAGGAAATCAGGGAATTAGGGAGAAGTCACAGGGACTTGCTTTGTATCTGTGCTTCCAGGTGAAGAACTGAGCGCCGCCATCCACAGGCCAGCGAGGAGCCGGGGATGGAACAGAGCTGGGCTCCTTCTCCCCTCTCCTCCTCCTCCTTCTTCAAGGAGTGCCCGAAAATAGAACATTTTGTAACGGCAAAAAAAAAAAAGCACAAGAAGCAGAATTGGGTCAATCAGCAAACGGGCTGATTTAAGAGAGAAATCGCAGCGTTCGTAATGGGCTAAAAACGGCGCTGCTGCGTTGCCGAGAAAGAATATAATTAAGAGGCTTTTTAAAGCGGCGCTTCCCCACCCCAGCCGCAGAAATCACAGCTCACACTACCAGTATTGCTTCCACCTCATGGAGCAGGAATGCGCTGGCGTGCCGCAAGCTGGCCCAAGAATGCGGAGTTTCCGTGGGCCGGGAGAAGATCCCGAAGGCAGCGGTTCCCGGCATTCCTCCCTGGGTACATCACTGCTCTCTGGTTATCGAGCACAGACACGGACACAGGGCTGCGGCTGCATGGGCAGAGGGGATCTGACGTTTTAATCCCGCTGGTATTTAAGGAGGGGGGCTGGGGTCTCTCCCTCAGTGGAGGTTCTTCCCAGGAATGGCCTGGAAGGACCTAGGAGGAGTACTTCTATAAGGAACGCACTTTTCAGCAGCATTCATTCAAGAATGAGCTTCTTGGAAGAATACCCTGCCCTAATTAGGTACAGATGGCCCAATCTGAACAGGCAGCAGGCACGGAACTGCCAAGGGGAGATCTGTGACCCTGCACTACCCAAAGGGTCATGACAGCAAACTCTGCCTCCCTTTGGACACCAAACCCAAACCGATGCCTCAAAGCAGAATGGGACTTTCCTGGATTCTCCCAGGGACAACAGAGTCATAGAATTATTCAGGTTGGAAAAGATGTTTAAGATCATCAATTCCAACCACAAACACGGCCCAGCCTAAGTGCTGTGCCCCTCAAAGTTTGTGGAGCCAAAGGGCCATGAGCTTGACTACAGATCCTGTAGTTCTGGAAACCCAAACAGCTGGGGTGAAGCCACTGCTCCATGTCCAAGGACACCGTCACGCTTTGGGAGCATCTCTGGGGACGTCCCCACCCTCTCTGCCTTGCCAGAGAGGAGCAAAGTGGATGAGTCAGTCCTAGAAAGTTCATTCCTCTGACTTCTGCTCCTTGCTCTGATTAATCTTTGGGGCAATGAGATAAGCAGCCCTTCCTTTAATCTTGCCCAAGCCAAACTGCATCTGGTACCATCCACCTTGGGGTGGCCACCCAGAGCTGGTGCTCTCCTTCCCTACAGGAACCTCCTTCCCCATCCCACAACGACAAGCCTTTTTTCACCATCTGTCCCAAACACAAAACCACTTAGGATCAAGGAAAGCTCCATATCAGCTGGAGGAGATGGGGGGAGAGAGGCTCAGAGGAAAGGCCACAAAAAAGAGAAGCAGAGAGCTGCTGCTGAGTTACCCCAGTTACCCCAGTTTGAGCTATTCCACCTCCCTCTAAATACCCAACAAGGAGCCGTTGCATCGGGCGTGCCAAGCCCCAGCAGCTCCCTGCTGGAAAATTTTGGCTGGTGCCTCCCCCTCCCTCCACACAAACCCTTGCTCTCCCTCTCTTGCAGGCACGCACAGGGAAAGGGAGGGAGAGCAGAGCAAAAACCACAAGCAAATGTTCTGGTGCAGTATTTCCCCTCGTCAGACCGTCGCACTCGAGATTCAAATCGTGTTTAAGGAATTTAAAAAAAAAAAAAAGAAGAAAAAGAAAAAGCCCTTCCCCAGTGCTGGAGGCAGCTCCAGTGGGACACGCTGCTCTGGCTCACCAGTGCAAACATAGATCTCTCCATAAGAGCTTAAACAAACTGGAAAATAATTAATCATTACTGAGAAATTCAGTATTTTTTTTTAATATGGAAAAAATAATCGCGGTAGACGATATACGCTGGGAAACCTCCAAGAGTTTGACCTTTAACTGAGCAGCTAGGACAGTCAGACAAGTATGCCTGAGGATTGCATATACATGCAAAGGAGCTCCAGAGGGTTTTCCAAACCCTCCACAAACAAACCACACATCTCTTTAAAAAAAAAAATACAAAATAGCAATGTTTTGTTCCCCATTTGCCTGTTAAGGGATGCTTAAGTCTGTGTTACACATGACATTACCCAACCCTACACTGCACACTGGGAGATTTTATTTCACGTGGACTCTCAGCTGAATAGGAGGAACGAGCCCTCTCTCCTGATTTTAAAAGGAAAAAAGAAAAGGAAAATGAAGATTCCTCATTACTCTAAGGAGTCTTTACATTGCTCTGACAATGAAAAAGAGTGCAGGGAAGTGTGCAGAAGAAACCCATTCATCTTCTGAAGGGTCCTTCACTCAGCCAAAATAAGATGTTTCAGCTTAAACACAAAAATCCTTATAGCAAAGAGACAACCAAACCTGTTTTGTTGCAGAATAACGCAGGGGACCCAAACCTTATCTCTGGAAAACCGGGATCAGAGGTAACCAACCTGATGTGACTGTTTCCATCCTGCCTCCCCTACCGTGGCTGGAGCTGCACCATGTTTCCAGAGCTTTGGAAAAATAGTTTCAGGTTCTGCTGCCTCTATCTTGGCACCAAAACCAAGTTTCCATTAGTGAAAGGCTGAGGGATGATTTCACTTCAGAGCTGAAATGGGGAAACCAGCAAAATGAGTAAGATGTGGCTAAACATATGCTGGGGTCGGTCATAAGCCTGTGCTGAAAAATGGGGGTTTATCCACTTTTTTGGGGGTACAAAATACCCAAAACACAAATGGGAGATGCTTTTGAAGAGGATTTCTGAGCTGTGTGCCAGCTAATGCACCACCGTCAGGGATCAGCAGGGATGGCGTGGGACACCAGAAAGGAGGAGACACCTCCAGGAGGGTGCAGGGGTGCCCCAGGATGGGCAGAGCTATGGGGAGCAAGGGATCCAGCCCAGGAAAACCCCCTGGGATCCAAGAGGGTCTCCCCAGGCAGCAAAGGTGCAGGAATGCAGCAGACAGGGAAGCTGATCTCCAGCTTGCTGCCAACGAACGCCGAGGTTATTCACGTCCAAACAAATAATTCTTCTATAAATAACGCGGCCGCTCTGACTTCCTGAGCAAAATCCTTCTCCTCTGGAGCTCCCGGAGGTGGAAGGAAATGGCATCAGCTTGGGAGCTCATGGCAGGAGGTGGAACTCCACAGAATTCATGTGAGGGGATCACGGACCGGCTCCTCCTCACGCTGTTCCTGTCCCTGTGTGTGTCACACGTGCCGACGTGGGCACGTGTGACACGCACCAGCTGCCACGCAGAGCACCACACAGACAAAGAAACCCTAATTTTCCTTATTTCCTGACCCATTCCTTCCTTTTATGCCACAATAAGAAGGTCTGCAGCTCAAGCCATCAAGTGCCAGCTCCTCAAGTACGTTAAAGATGCATCTTGTAGGCACCACTTCTCTGGCCGAGCACAGCAAAGGCAACTTGGAGTCAAAAAGCATCAGGAACATCCTCGGAGAACAGCCAGGACATGCTGCCAGCATTCCCAAGCAGGAAGGATGCAACAGGGACTCAGGCCAGGCACACAACAGAGGGTGGGAAAGGTGCAGGTCCTTTTCCTGGGTCCTCTTGTTTCTGGAGCATCTCTGTGTATCTTGCTGCTGGGCTGCCCGAAGGAGCCACGAGCCTCCCGCTGGCGTGGGTGTGAAAACAGCAGGGGCTGGGTGCACCTGAGCCCTGCCCTGAGGGAGCTGGTGAGGCTGTTCCCAAAAACCTCCTGCTTCCTGAGCCAGAGCCATCTGTCTAGACTGAGGACATTCCTCAGCCCTCCATCAGCCCAGGGCCTGGTATGAGCTGTGTCCTCACTTGTCAGGGGCAGGATCCACGGCGAAATCCCCCAGGGTAGAATCCTAATCCTCCCAGGAAAGTCAACAACGCCTCAAGAGGTGTTTTGGCACCTGAATTCCCTAGATCAAGAAGGATTCAGTGGAATGTTGAGGCATCTCCTCCAGCCCTGGGAGCTCTTCATGGAGAGGCAGCACCTGGCAAGACACCTGGGAGAGCCAAAGGCTGACTAGGTGCCCAAGAGGACCCTTACTAGGGTGGAAACATTCCTGGAAGTGCTCAAGGCTAGGCTGGATGGGGCTTTGAGTGACCTGGTCTAGTGGATATTGTCCCTGCCCATGGCAGGGGCTGGGATGAGATGGTCTTTAGGGTCCCTTCCAACCCAAGTCAGCCTGTGATTCCACGAAACCAAGCCCCCAAGAGCAAAGGATGGATCCTGCACCACTGCCCAGCCTTAAGGCAGCTGGAGATGTCAGGAAAAGTGAGACATGGCATCTCCAGACATCCAGAGCTTCAGAGAAAAACACAAGATCTTCTCTAAGAGGTCTGACCCAAATCCTCTTCTCTGCAGCCAGGAGAAAACCAGTCCAGGAGATATTTCAAAGCAGAATGACAAGATCAGGTTCTTTTTCCTTCTGCTTTTAAGGAAAAGCAGACATCCCAGACACACAAAGGCCTGAGTGCTTCCTCCCTCGTGCAGCTATTCTGTAACTACAACTGCCCTCTGGTTCCCAAACCTTTCAGCACTTGAGTCCCACTGACTTGCAAGAGGTTGCAGACGTGAAGTTATTTAAAGCACTTTTAAAATATTAATTGACATTTGCCTGACAGAGGGGGGAAAAAAAAAAGGGAAGAGACAGAGATAGGAACCCCAGGGATCCAGACGATCCAATTTCAGGCACCTAATTAAAATTAAATTTCAATTAATTTCCAATTACTTTAGTTTAAACTTATTTTGTATTTATAGTTGTTTTTTTTTTTTTTGCTAGTTGCCTAAAAATGAATCTGTCCCTTTGGTTGCTTTGCAATTAAATATCATCTTGACACTCAAATGAATGCTTTTATTTGGTAACTCCGAGGTTTTTCAAAAATCCCTACACATTTGATTCAAGGACTTCAGGAGAACTTGACAGACATTCCCCACCTCCCTTTTTCACTACGGTAGGAATGATGAATCATTATATTTACTACAGGCTCATTCTCTGCAGCAACGTGTTAAACTTTGCTCAAGTGGAAACCAAAGAGTGGAATGACAAGGTGGCTTCAGCACCGTGGAATATTTATGGAGAAAACAATGGGATCAAAGCTTATTTTGCTTGTATTGTGCTTTTTAATCTTTTTTTTAAATTTTTTTTTCTGGTTGGTCTCAAGAGTTTAGAATCAACAGATTTTTCCTTAGCCTGAGGGTCCCTGTCCTTGTCTCAGCCCCAATGACTTTCTCTGCTTTTAAGGGACCAGCCATGGAACAGAACGGGTCAATTCAACCCAAAAGGAGGAAAACCTAGCACTTCAATAACCTCTTTACAGATACTTTGCTATAAACTCCCCCTCCCAAGAGCATGACTTGAACACTCTGGCAGCAAACAAGCAGCACTTGAATATTTAATACAAAGCACAGCAACTCATCGTGGTATGTTTTTACACTAACAAAGGTTGTCATCATGTGAAGTCTCATCTTCATTCTTTTCTTACCAAAAAAAAAAAGCTTTAAACAATAAGGATTTCTTATTTTTTTTTATTTAATCTGCCCTGTTCTGTATTTACATCCTACACTTTGCCTGAGTTTCCCAGCATTACGCAAAGGCTGGGAGCTGCTGCAGAGAAACCGGATGGCTGATGCTGTGATAAATACCTGTAGGCTCTCTGCCACCACTAATGAGAGAAAATATGTATAGAAGTAGGAAAAAAAAAAAAAAAAGCTCTCCAAAAGTTGGAGTTACAGTGCTCATCTCTGGAAGGATTCCCACTCATTTTTGGAAGCATGCATGCCAGGGGGGAAAAAAAGAATCCAACAAAACCTGTGGGCGTCTGAAGCCACCTCAGCTTTGAGAGACTGAAGATCTGCTTTAAAATTGGCAAAAACATCTTTCTGCAGAAAGACAAATTGCAGACAGGCGCGATTCAGGGCTGCCTGGGAGAAAACCTGGACCAGGAATATTTACAGGGAAACTAAGAGAGAGAGAGAGGGGGGGGGCAAGTAGTGCCCCAGAATGCTCTACACTGGATTCCTTCCACTTTGCAATTGGAAATACTTTTTTTTTTCCATTAAGACGTGCCTGCCTCTTTTTTTCCCCCCCAGAAACCCCCAACAGAGCACTGGTTTACATCAGAGCTGCTTCTGTTGAGGACAGGGAGTTCCTGGTCACTTCAAGATCTGACGTTCATCCCTGCACTTACTGCCTGAGCAGAGCCACTCCAGGGTCACTGTGACAGATGCAGCTGTAGAAAAAAACCCCAGAATATCCAATAAACAGCTCAGCAAAGTGACTCCTTCGTGCCAGTCCATTCCACATGCCCCGGGGCTGAGCTCTGTGTGCTGCTGCACCAGGCTGGAGCCCAGGGCTCCCGCTGGAGCCGAGCCAGGCTCGCAGGGAGCTGCAGGAGCCGTGGCACAGCAGCACTGCCTCACCCAGGAGCATGCAGGGGGATGGAGGCTGCTGACAGCCAATACAACACCCAAGATGAGCCCAGAACAGGCACACCAGGAGCACTGACCTCGGGGAATGGTGCCTCCACATCCCCTGGGTGTGCACGGCTGAGCGGCACTATCAGCTCCGGAATCGCTCCCGCGGTGTTCAGAATTGCCTGTACCTTCAGTACAAGAAGCTGAAAGATTCCTGGCACCAGCACAGGCCACAAAGAACTGAAATCCTGCATTTCTTGCCCCCAAGGGCTTTTCATCTCACAGGACACCTTGACAGCCCTGTGGCAGCCAAAACCAGGCTCCTGGTCCCCCTCCCTTAGGGCACAGCGACCACTCTGCTGTAAATAGTCACGAAAGGGAAGAGAAAACAACCATCCCATGCAGCAAAAACAGGTCTAAAAACCAATGGAATAGTCAAGAAGTTACTACTCCCTTCAGATCATTAATGCACAGCCTGAGAAATAATGTCAGCAAAACTGCAAAGCAAATGCAGGTTTTTGTTTTTAAGCTGTGCAAGCAGCAGTTCTTAAAAAAAGAAAAAAAAAATCAGCTTTTCTCCAGTTTTGTTTTCCTCTTGAAATCTGTCAGTTTGAATCATTTCTCCGGATCAGGAAAGTGCTTTATGATCCTCCATCCCCAAACCCAACAGCTTTGCTCGTAACGCCTTTAGAAAAGAGGGAAAAAAAAAAAAATTCTTTCTGTTCTCATTCTCCATCCTCAAAGAGGCTGGTTGGATTCCTGATGCTCCAGCATATTTCTGTCTTTTACCACACTTCAAGGCTATTTTTTCCCTGCCAAAATATGCAAGGAAAAGCAACACAAGCCCTGCAGCTTTGGGGGAAGGGCCAGCCCTGCAGCTCTTATTATCTTTGGATGGGAAAAGAGAGACAGACAGAGACACTGTTGATGCCTTGGATATTTCTAGATCCTACCACTGTCCTACCAAGGAAGTCTGAAACATAAAATGCCATTGGAAACATCACATGGGCCATTAAAAAAAACCACTCTAAGAGTAATTTGCTTATTAGCAGCACCTGGAGTCTCTTGGATGTAACCAGCTTGAAGACTGTGGTGGTTACCCAGCTCATGTGCTGCTCTACACAACTTAAACCAGCACCAGACCTTTGCCTGGGGATTCACATCCTCCTAAACACATCTCTGGTGTCAAATACTTTATAGACTTGAACATTTCCTTGTGCTGGATCCAGCTGTGCATCCAGCCGGGGTAAAGCAAATCAGGGCAAGACTTGAGGTTTGTGTTCCTCTCCCATGGATCACAATCTGGCCCACAATTTCGTGACTGAGCAGATAAAAGTCTGGCGTTGACCAGTTCACAGCTGTGTGATGGTTTGACAACACAAAGCTCAGAATTCGTTATTTTGTGGGATCAGTCCCATCCCCACCCTGTCCCAGCCCTGACCAACAAAGGCAGAATTGCCAAGTGCATCAACCCAAACCACCAGGGCCATGATGATCCATCATCCCTAAATCCAGGGTTCAGCACTATGGATGCTCTCCTCCAAGGATACATTTAAAATGGGGGGTGATATTAATTGCTCTGCTGAAAAGTCAGACAGAGAGCAAGCACAGCTTCAAAGATTTATTTAATTCCCCCAGAACAAGACACAAAGTCCTTAAGTCTGTTTTCCATTAGAAAAGAAGTAGCCCAAAGAGATTCCCATTGTTCTCCTGCTTCTGGGGTCAGTTTCCCAAACTTACATCTCAGCACAGTGGGTCTGGATGGAACCCAGGGAAGCCCCTGAAAATGCTGGGCTTTTGGAAAAGGACAGTCTATAAAGCACCACTTTTAGGCCTTGTTACTGAGAGGATTTCCCACACGTCCCCTTGCAATGCTCCCAGCACAAATTCCCAAGCTGGCTGAGGATGTGGCATCCTCTAGGTCATAGGCCAAGGGATACAGCAACCACATGGGAATGGCAGGAGTTTGACAAGGCACACACAGAGCACCTATAGCTCCCCAATTTCAGCACCCAGTGTCCCAGAGACTCAGGAGACAGAGCAAGTAAACACAATCAGAGAATCCCAGAATGGTTTGGGTTGAAAGGGATTTGATGCAACGGGCAGGGACGCCTTCCACCATCCCAGATTGCTCCAAGCCCTGTCCAACCTGGCCTGGAACACTTCCAGGGATCCAGGGGCAGCCACAGCTTCTCTGGGCACCCTGTGCCAGGAATTCCTTCCCAGTATCCCATCTAACCCTGCCCTCTGGCAGTGGGAAGCCATTCATCCTTGTCCTGTCACTCAGGCCCTCTTCCAAAGTCCCTCTCCAGTGCTCCTGGAGCCTCTTCAGGCACTGGAAAGGGCTCCAAGGTCTTCCTGGAGTCTTCTCCAGGCTGAACAGTCCTAATTCTCTGTCCTTCCTAACAGGAGATGTGCTCCAGCCCTTTTATCATCTTCACGGCCCTACAATAACACCAGCTCCGTGCTGCTCACATCCCTGGGGCATCCCAAACCATCAGCCCCATCCACTACAACCAGAGGAAAGCTGTCAGGTTTTCACCCACAGCTTCATAAAACAACGGGCATCTGTTCGCTGACTCCACCACGACACAAACCCAAACTTCACAGAGTTTATCCAAAGCAATTCCTTCCAGCTCAGGAAAACCGAGGCTCCCTGGCTGAGGGACAGGCCCTGCTGCTCCTGTGCAGGTTGGCTGTCCTGCAAACTGCCCCGAGCAGCCATGCAGGTGGCAAAAATGCTCTTTCTTCAATCCTTTTAAGCAGCATCTCACTGAGATGGTCCCAGGGGGAGGAATCTGGCTCAGCTCTGCAAACCACACATGGGTCTGACAGGAACAGGACTCGCTGTGCTGATGGTCTGGGAAATCCCTCCCACCCCTCCACAGATGTTCCTCCAAACACTTCTGCTGCTTGAAATGACACCTCATGTTCAGATGAACATATGGCTGCCTTTGTACCAGCACTGCTTTAATTGTTCCTGCAAGGTGCTTTAAGGACAGGCTGGACCACAAAAGGATCATTACAAATCTTTCTGTGAAAAAATAGACTCCAGGGTTTATTTTTCCCCCTGCAGAGCCTGACCATCCCTGCAGTGTCTGGGTATGAGGCTTGGAGCTGTGGTCCAGATGCCTGGCTCGAGGACACAAGCTGTCCCCTGCTTCCCTGGGTATCCAGCTGGAAAAGGTCCAGAGAGCTCTAATTAACCAAACTGCTCGTTTACCTTTACAGAGCTGCTTCTCCCCAGGGCTCCAGAGGGAGAGGTGCTGTGCCCTGTGAGGACAGATGGATGCAGAGCTGTCAGCTCACACAGGTGCCAGTGTAAACCAGCCCCTCCAATGGTTTTATGGCCAGGAGGACGAAAAGGAGAGTTGAGAACACAAAAGTTCACTGAGACAAGAGCAGCTTTACCAATCCCACAACCACACCAGGAAAGGGTTTGCCAAAGGATGCTCCAGCATTCCATGCTCACCACAGGTCACTTCTTTCCTCAAGGGCATCCAGGTCTCATTGTACATAATCTCAGCTCCTCTCAAAAAAGGTTTTACCATATGAAAGAAAAAAAAAACAAATAGGAAAAAGGACCCTCCAGGTGAAAGGGGAGTAGGGAGTACAGGTAACTCTTTTCCAGAGGGAAACAAACCAGCTACAGACTACAAACAGTTTAAGGCAACAGAAGAGAACCTGGATAACAGGGAACACGTGGGCCACAGAAAAAGGGGTCTATGTTTAAAAATAAATTTGAAAAAAGGAAAAGGCAGGAGAGTGGGACCAAAAAAGAAACCCCACCAGGAGTGATGCAAAACTGACTTTCAGTGCTCAGCCCTTGTGTTTTCTGGCCTTATTTGTAAAACACAAATAATCCAGCCTTCTCTGTAAGCAGCCAGATCCGGTGGAATTACATGTCTGCAAACGCTCGGTAAACAGACTGAAAGCTGTGGAAACACAGCTTAGGGCAATGTGCATTAACAAGGAGGCCTTTATCACTCAACCTGGCACAGGGAAGCTGCTGGAGTCCCTGCAGTGGTGTGTTCCACGGGCTGCAGGCTCTGCCTGGGGACAGCCCCAGCTCCAGCCACTGATTCTCCCTCCTCGTGATGCAGGTGGGACCCACTGGAAACAGACAGGGAGAAGGGATGCTGCTACCCATCACTGTCCCTTCACAGGGCAGGAGAAGGGATGGTGAGAGCAAAACATGTGGGAACCATCCTCTGCCTCAGTGCTGAGCATGTGCCTTCACCTCTGGAAAAAATCCCTGCAATGCTGCTGACATGTACCAGGTTAAGCATGGGAGAGAGGATTTCCAGGCATGGGAAAACATCACCCACTGGAAAGAACAGCAGGCAAGAGCTGACCCCGTTTCAGGGAGTTGATGGAAAATGCCAAAATCAAATCCAGCTCACCCAGAAAGCTCAGCTCAGCCACGGGAATGAGGGAGAGCAACTGTCTGGCCAGACCAGAGGATCAGCATGCTCCCTTCTGGCTGGAGGATCTAAGGATACTGAAATATTTTCCAGACCAAAAACATACCCGTTTATTTTCAAAGATCTCCTGTTAAGGAGAGCCTTGTTCCTGCAGGAACAAATTCCCACCTCTGCTGAAAAGCTGTTCCAAGCCTTTTGCAAGGAAACCTCAAGGCACAGGGCTCTGCAGAGCATTTTCCCCTTTACCCACATCTGCATGGGTGAGGCAAATGCTCCTTGCATGCAGGATGAATGGGGGGGCTCACATTTTTTGGCAAAGATGGCAACATCCAGGCACCCCCCAAAGCAGAAACCCCCACTCCCATCTCTCTCATCTTGACTCAAATGAAGGGTGGCAAAGCCACTGCAGCTTCCTGCTTCCACAGTGTGCTCAGAATAAATTATTATATTCAGTCCAAATAAATTACTGTACTCAGCTCAGACACCTCAGCTCTTGTTTCCAAGCTATTCTTGACCAAAAAGAAAATAACTCAGAAAAATTCAGGTGGAGCTTTATTTATTTTTTCCTAACCAAAGAAACTTTCCTTCTACTTAAACCTGCCTGACGACAGCAGGGGAGTCAGGGCTCCTGATGAAGAGCTGCAATCCTCTCTGACAGTCAGATAAAGAAAAATAAAGTCTTCCAAATGCTTTTCCTGAGCAGGGACCTGTAATGCATGGCTACAGAATGCCAGGATGGTTTGGGTTGGAAGGGACCTTAATGCTCATCTCATTCC
>VXBQ01002606.1:167700-184417 GCA_013400175.1 Phainopepla nitens
TTCCAGGGATCCAGGGGCAGCCACAGCTTCTCTGGGCACCCTGTGCCAGGGCCTCACCACCCTCTGAGTGAAGAATTTCTTCCCAACATCTCACTGGAACCTGCCCTGTCAGTTTAAAGTGATTGGATTAGTCCATGATGAGGACTCTGATACAGAAGGATGGGAAAGACAACACTTTGCTTTGAAAACTGGAGACTGAATATTCTTCCTACATTTACACTTCCAGCTGTACAGGTGCCTTTTAGAGCCACACTGAAAGACATCAGCACATTTCCACCTGCAGGTTAAGAGGCACCATCTGAGCACTGCTCAGCACCGTGCCCACACCACACTCTGTGCTTGCTGCAGCATTTTCCATCCAAAGACCTCAGTGTGAATCCATTCATCTTCCCAATTCCTCTTACAGAGGGAGGAGAGCACCAAGAAACAAACCTGGGCTAAAGAGGAAACCATCCCACCGGGATTGCCTTCAGCACAGACCCTGTTTTTTAATTTCTTTCCCCCAGACCTGCAGAGAAGTGTGTTTGCAATAGGGAGCACACAAAAGGTCAAGCATCAAGTCAGATGCTGATGCTCTGACTTCAAACTGCCTGCCCAGGAAGGAGCTGTGTGCTTGTGTGCTGTTCAAGTCCATGCCAATGTGATTTTTTGAGCCCAGAAGATCAGGTTTTACAACCTGAATGCAAGTAGAGGACAAGGTCAGATATCTGGGATGCAGGGATGTGGGTCACAGATCTTGAGACCCTGCAAGAGCTGCTCTCACCACTTTTTCTCCTTCCCCAGTATTAGAATATGTCCCCCCAGTCCTGCAATTCCTGATGACTCAGGAGCAGGGATGTCACAGGTGAGGTGGAAATACACAGGGCAGTGGATCTGGTGAGAGGAGGAGCAAGAGGAACAGCTCCAGCCACTACAGATGCCCTGTCCCATTCCTGTCCCACAGCACAGCCACTTACCCTGTGCCTGAGGGAGCCAGTTCCTAAATTTAAAACAGCCAGAGAGCAGCTTTGAAACAACAGCCAAGCCTCTGGGATATGTGCATGCCAGAGGAGGAAGGGAACACATCCCCACTCTTTCCTTCAGCTTCTCTCACAGTGCTGGATGTGGGGAGCAGCTCTGGCACCCACCAGACAGTGCCTACATTCCCATTTGCCTGCCCAGAACAGCACAGCAGCAGCTCTAAGAGGTCTGGATTAGGGGCATCAGTTGCCAGCCTGGGATACCAGGGATCCCACAGTCAGCAAAGGGTCCCTTGGAGCCATCTCACAGCAAGCCTGGGTGGGCAGGCACCTTCTCACCTAACACCCAGGGTTCCCACCCATCCCACTTCCAGACTGCAACTAAGCAACAATTTAGGCTGGAAAAGACTTGAGACCAAACATGGCACGGCCACCACTAAACCATGTCCTCACACACCACATCTACACATCTCTGGAACACTTCCAGAGATGGAAACTGGAATTCAACCATCCCTCCTGTCTGCACGAGGTCTCTCCAGCTGATGCTCCCCTGAAGGATCTCCAAAAGACTCCAGGTCAGAGGCAGAGGGGACTCCTCTCCTGGGCAAAAGGAGGGAGAGGTGGGGTCCACCTGGGAATCCCTTAACTTAGGCTGATGCACCCTGCTCCTCCCAGGATGTCAGTGGGGAACCTTCCACAGGAATCTTGGCTTGCACATGGACCACTGCGTGCTTGAAGAAAGAAATAAATGCACAGAGCGGGTGGTGCACTGGAAAAAAAAAGAAAAATGAACCCAAGAATTCCAGAATGGTTTGAGTTGGAAGGGATGATAAAGACCATCTCGTTCCAATTCACCTGCATTGTGAATTGTGAAAGGCAGGAGACACCTTTCTCTACACCAGGTTGCTCCAAGTCTGAGCTCCAGCTGTTATTTCAGACAGAAAATGCTTCTTCTCTCACGGCAACACAATAAAATGAGATTTTTCTGGGGCTTCTACTTTGATGGGAAAATGGCCAGAGCTGAGAAAACACGTGGTCACAATGAATCCCAAGCTCCACTGCCAGGAGGACACAACACTGTCCCTCAGCCCTAAGTAGGATTTCCTCTCCTTTTTGCACCTTATTACTGCACCACCAGCCACAGGGACACCTGAGAGGAAGGATGAACAATAATTGCAAAAAAAGCTGGTTTTTCAAAAACAGTTGTAATATTGCACAGCCCAATTCATCCTCTATCTGACAGTTAAGGGGAAAACAAAATCCTTTGCACAGAGGGAGGAGAACTGCAGCAGCTCCAGCCCCAACTGTCCAGTTCCAACCCACAACCCTGAAGGTTTTTCCTAAAACCACAAACCCTTTTTGCTCAGGAGCGAGGATGCACAGCCCATAGCCCTCATTTCCCTAAACACATCCCTAATGTGATTTAGTGCTTCCAGCTGCCAGAGGCACCTAAAGCCTGAGGGAAGAGGGGCTGCAGCATCCCTGTTCCCCCCCTGGCATGCAGGACACAGCAAGCCACTTGCCCTCTGGTCCCTGTGTAGGCTCATAGGGAGGAAATGAAAATCCACAGTTACAGAATCTCCATCCTAAAGCAGAGAGATGTAGGATGGAAGAAGGAAGCTGTGCCCAGGCTGGGTGCAAAAGAACCCCACAAGATGCCAAGATGATGATTTGGGACCCACCCAACAGTCAGCCTCAGGAAAACATAACAAGAAGCAGAAGGGCTAAGAAAGGAGGGAAAACCACTGCACGCATTCCCCAGTTTTACAAGCTTTTTCCAACTGCTAAAATATAAAAAACCCTGAGCAAATTTAGCAAAACATGTCAACAAGTTCTATGTTATAGCCCAGACACACGTGCTCTCCTCAAGAGGATGCATTTTTAGAAAACTTCTTTTGCAAAACCTGTTAGTGTTGGTGTTCTTTTCTAGCTCCAAGTACTCAAAAGCATCCTGGAGACTTTAAAAAAAAAAAAAAAAAGGCCATTTTTAGACTTGCATGTGCAGAGAGGACTAAGAGAGTGTCACCACGTGTCTGAGATGTTAAATCCTCCAAAACCATATGCTGGTGATTGCTCCAACAAAAGAGACTGCAATGATAAAAGGAAGCCTTATGTTCAAGCACCCGTTAGTCGTGCAAGATTAGAAATTACCTCACAATCCAATTCTTATAAAAAGGCTTTAAAAGCACAGGATTTCTCCTTAATATGAAAGCAATGAACTGATAGCTACTCATTATTGAATTACTCATTCAGATTTAACAGCAGCACAAGTACAAAGCTTCTCATCTTCTGTGTCCTCTTGACAAACCACAGGGGGAATGACAAGAGGCAAACATATCCCATGGGATCCACATGTAAATCCCACTCCCAGAATCACAGAATGGTTGGAAAAGACCTCTGAGATCACTGAACCTCACCTTTGACTGTCACCACCTTCTCAACCAGACCAGAGCCACATCCAGGCAGGATGTCAATGAACACCTGAACACTTCCAAGGATGGTGAACACCTCCAGGGATGTTCAAAACCTCCAGGGAGGGGTTCCACAGGGACCTGGGCTGCCCTGCTGAATGTGAGGTCAAGGATTTACTGGCTGACCAACACGTATCTCCAGGGCAGGAGAAGTTTAATTATGGAAAAAATGGGCCACACATTGAACAGCTTGTGCCAAAACTAGTGCTGATCAAACACAAAGGAGTGAGTGGACACCTCCATGCCCAAGACCAACGTGGCCAGACAAACCATTCCCTGAAATAACTCCTTCCCAGCCTCCTCCTCCTCCTCCCAAACCTGGCTTTGGTTTCAGCTCCAGCTGTTCCCTCACAAATTGCTCCTCCTTAAATAGTCTCCCTTCCTCCTCCCTAGGGGAGGATTTGCCCCACAGGATGACAGCAAGCTGCACTATCAGGAAAAAGCTAAAATAGTCTTTCACTAAGATTAATGTCCCACTAGCAGCTGTATTACAGTGAAATGCAACCACCCAGAGGGTTAATAAATATACAGATGGATTAATACAGAGGCTGAAATTTATAAATAGACCGAACACTTCACTTCTGCAGTGAATTCCCCAGAAAGGAGGAAGGTGGGAGCACCCACAAAATAAGGAATACACCACCCAGGCAGAACAGCTGTGCACACCATGAAGCATCAGGAAGGGATTCTGCCCTGTGAGGGTGGGGAGGCCCTGGCACAGATTGCCCAGAGAAGCTGTGGCTGCCCCTGGATCCCTGGAACTGTTCCAGGCCATGCTGGATGGGGCTTAGAGCAACCTGGGATAGTGGAAGGTCACTGCTCATCGCAGGGAGTGGGGATGAGATGATTTTTCAGGCCCCTTCCAATCCAACCATTCCTGTAATTCTCCATCTGCAGTATCAATGCTGGAGGAGTGTGAGGATACAGATATAGGAAGGAGCTAACAATGTTCTTGTCATTTACCACCCAATGCACAAATCAGAGATAACAAAGCACAGCAAATCTGAGATGCATTTTTGGGGCAGAAAGGACCAGAAGCCAAGTGCTTCAGTACCTAAATGAGTGTTACTGCACACATCCAAAGTCCCTTCAAGCAGTTTCTGGAGAGGTGGCTGCTGCAGTCTGGCTGTCTGCAAGCAAGTGACTGCAGACCAAACACTCAGCAACACTGCAAAACCAGCTATAAACACACCTGCCATCTGAACCTGGTAAATGGGAAAGAAAACTAACCTGGATATTGGGATTACCCTTGGAAAGACCAACAGTCCCTTGCCATCCACCAGAAGTAACAGCAACGCGCTGCAGAACAAGCAAGGATTTGTATCTATAAAGCCAAGCCATGAGAATCAGTTTGTGCTGTGCTTCACCACCACAAAGATCCATCTCAGGAGAAGCAGAGCACCCAGTGCAGAAGCAGATACAGTTATCTCCAGAAGTGGTACTGTTATCTGGCTGCAACACACAGTTCCTCCACAGGATAGGTGGTGGTGGGATGTGATAAATGGTAAAGCCATCCCCAGCAACGTGAAGGCATTGCAGCTATAAAACACCTGCCTGGTGTAGCACGGCAAACACACACTGGGAAAAGCAGTTGGTGATATGAGGGGAAAAAGGAGGGGGGAAAAAAGCCCACAGCCTTGACAGGATTTATTTTTAAAAGATGGTTGCTCAAGCCTGCTCGGGGATTCAGCACGGCAGGAGCAGCTCCCGAGCATGAGGACGAATGGTGACTCAGCAGGTAAAAGCTGTCAAAAACACATCTAAAACTGAAATGATAAAAAAAAATATCAGGAGGAAAAGCTATAAATACCTCGAGTTTTGCTTTGTGCACTGGTTGGGTGCCCGTGGCTGCAGATGATGCTCTGTGAAGCGAGCAGGGGAACCCCATCCCCATCCCCATCCCGAGTTCCAGGAGCTCCCTCCTCCAAAGGCAGGAGCCATCAATGTCAGTGGGGTCCCTGAGCCCAGGAACACTTTGGGATCTGTGTCTGCCCCAAACACAACGTGCCATAGGATCCCATCACCACTAAAGACACCCTTGCACCCCCAGGTGCATCCTGCCCCAGCCCTCCTTGCACGTTCCTCCAGAGAGGACAGCAGCGAGACTTTTTAATGTACATTCACACAAAAATACTTCTTTTTTTAAGTTTTAAATAAAAGTCAAAAAGCCCAGCCAACATGAAAGGCTGGATAAACACTCCTCCTTTCCCCAGCAGAAATTACAAAAATGCCTTTGAATTTGTTTTGGCAAGAAACAATGTTTTTTATGAAAGAGCTTCATTGAAAAGTCACAATCTGGAATGTATTCATCTAGTCTACATTTTTTTTATAAGTTTTAATTACCACTTTAGGAGTATTTTGACACAGTTTGTTAGATTGTGCTGTGTGTTACAAATGCCAAACACACCTTTTGGAAGTGCCTTATTATTGTATTAATGCAAAATGTTGGGTTTGTGCTGCCGAGACTCGTGTCGGCAAATTAAAAATAATAAATTAATTCCATTTGGAGAAAACGCTGCCATTTATAACCCAGCAATTAAGAACAGATTTAATTTTAGATATTGCTGCATTCTTCAGCTTATCGAGTTATTCAGTACCAACACTGGCACTATCAGTGTATGCTCAGTTCTTTAAAAAACAGACCCAGGCCAATTTCTCACCCCTTAAATTAGCAATGCTAGACATGAAAAGTTAATGCTGCTTTCCTCTCTCCTGAAAGCTGCAACATATGGATTCTGCTGGGGTTGGGGGAAAAGAGGGGAAAAAAAAAAAAAAAAGGCAGCACATGCTGGGATTTTTATTATAACAGGCCAAATTTTATCAACCACAGGCACGTAAGGAGTTAGCAAAAAAACCCAAACCTCAATGGAGCGAAGCAGTGTTTGCAAACCAGGGGGGTGTAGACATTCTGAGGGAGAGGAAAACAGCCCAAATCCAGGCTCTGGAGAGATATCCACAGCCCCATCTCCCTCCCCAGGGCCAGGCAGCCCCCCAGCAGGTAGGAGATGGAGAGAGGAAAACGCTTTTTATTCGTCTGCGGCGCTGCCAGCGGGAAGGTGATGCCCAGGGAGGGCTGGTGCCTCGGGCAGGGCTCCAGCTGGCACCGAGGGGATGGGGAGGCTGCTGGCTGCATCCCAGGCAGGGAAGAGCCAGAGCAGCCCAGGGACCAGCACCTGCATCCCTGGCAGTGATGGGGCAAGCCCGGGACTCCCCGAGAGCCAAGAGGCCGGCGGGAAACGGCTCAGGGCGCTCAGTGCCTCCCCTGGCATAAAACACTCCCTGTCACCAGCAGCAAGCTCCACAGCAGGAAAACAGACTCTGTGGCCAAGGGAAGGGAAACAGGAGAGAGGACATGGGAACTCCCCTTCCCCCACGGGTCCCCACAGTGTCCCCAGGCTCCCCGCCACCTCCAGCAGCAGGAGGCCACAATGTACGGAAAGAAGGGACACACAGGGGCTGCGGCAGCAATCCAGACTTGGAAAGCAAAATTAACACATGTGGTGAGGGACAAGGAGGGAAAGAGCTCTCTGATGATGGCACTGGAGGGCCCAGGGCATCCCCTGCAGCACTGAGGTGACACGGTGACAGCTCTTTGCTCTTGTCCCAGCAGCACAGCTGCCAGGACACGCTGGGGGATCCCCAAGGGTGGCCTGACCAAAGCCAGGTGTGTTTTTGTCACACGAATGCTGGGGGCTTGCTGCAGGAAAAGCAGGATAATGCTTTGGGCTTCTTGTTACACAGGAGGCCAGAACAGGCAGCACACCCAGAGCTCTGTGAAAATAGCCAAGTCTGGGGTTTTTTGACATCAAGATGACGAAGATAACACTCACCACAGTAACTCTTAATAGTGCAACAAAAAGATCTTGGGAAGCACTAAGGGGATTCCCCCCCAAAATCTCAGCACCAAACTGGGAGCAGCAGAGCTCACACAGACAGGTCAAATGCTGGGAGAAAAGCTCTCTGCATCCTTGGGACCCTGCCATGGCTCAACTCAGATAAACCAAGATAAGGACTCAAAACCCCCAGAGGGGTTTGTCAGCCCCCTAAAGATCCAAGGACACCTTCACCGCACCTCGACCTGCCACAAGCCCTCCTAGGGGCTTGTGAAAGCAAGCAAAACTAAATTAAACCTTGGCTTTTATAGGGCTCCCCCTTCTCCTTGAGGAAAAAAAAAAAAAAAAAGAAAAAAGAAAAAAAAATCCCCAAGCATGTATTTTTATTTATCAAGATTCCAGCAGCCTCTTTTCCTGCTACAACCCTCTCAAAGGCTGTACTGAGGAGGATTGCTGCACTAATTGTAAGTCTGTGGACAAACAGGCTTTCCTCTGCTTTCACACTGGAATTAGTTACGCTCAGCCTGACCTTGCATTATTTTTAAGCTCTGCAACATTAAAAGAAAATTAGAGAGACTTGTTAAATCCCTTAAAAGCAACCCGATTGCTCCAGGTTTACACACACAAAAAACACAAACCCAAACCAAAAACGAGCTCTTAAATCACAACTACTGCTTTAATGTGGTAGGATTTAGTCTTATATTTTAAATTCATTCATTTCTCGTTCACTCCAACAATCACACCAGCCTTAATGAGTTCTCCCTGTGAAAACTCCAACTACAAAGGATCACATTTGCTCTTGTTCCAGAGCTCCACACACCTCGAAAGGAAATCCTAAAGCATCGTGTGCTTCTTAGCAGCCAGATTACCAGCTTTTAATCCTCTCTGCCAGATGTATTTTTAATCTTTTTGCGTGTAATAAAGCAAATTAGTGTAATTGTGAGGCTAAACTGAATCAAAATAGGCACATAAGATTAAAAAACCCCTGAATTTGGTTATGTTTTGCAGATCTGGCAACTAACAGAGCTGGGGCTGAATCAGCCCTGCAGGCAATGGCAGAGGGAGAAGCTGCTGCAGGGTGAGTGAGGAGCTTCATCACCCCTTGGCCACAAGTCACAGGCTCATTTCTCCTGCAGGTCCCCTGCAAGGGACCACAGCAGCTCTTGGATGAGCAATCACAGCATGGTTTGGGTTGCAAGGGACCTTAAAGACCATCCAGTTCCACCCCCTGCCATGGGCAAGGACACCTTCCACCATCCCAGGTTGCTCATCCCTCCAAACTGACACAGGTCTGGCTGCCTCAAGCCACCCCTGTAGCTCATTACGTGGGTTCTTTGCTATCAGCAGGTTATATATCAGGGGTATTTGGAATAAATTCCTGGCTGTGAGGGCGGTGAGGCCCTGGCACAGGTTGCCCAGAGAAGCTGTGAATGCCCCTTCGGGTATCTTCTCACAGAAGCCACCCTGCTACCAAAACTCTGCCAGGCAAACCCAGTACAGCCCAGGGAAATGGATCCTGCAGCCAGTGAGGACTCTGCAGTAGCCCAGCAGGGGTGGGCTGGACTCCCAGCCATCACTCACTGAGATTACTGACTGCTCAGGGCACTGGGAGCAGACACCAAATACTTCCTCTTTAAAAACAGAAACCAACTGAACATCAATGCTGACATCCAGTGTGGCTTCAGGAGGGATTTAAAGAACTTGGGTTTCTTCATTCCCTAATCCCACACCACGCTTCTCCACTACCAACCAGGATTGATTTCTAACAATGTAAAAGCATCTGCCCACATTTTTGCAATTATTTCAGACCCAGCAGAGAGCACCCTTCCCTTTCTGTAGGGTTAATCTAAAGAACAGTTGCCAAAATGCTGAGAACACAGTGGAACAATAGCTCCTCTGATGGAATTCCTCCACTCCATAGAGAAACCAGTATCCTCCAGCTGCCGTGGCTTGTCCAGAGAGATCTCTGAGTGTTTACCCGCTCCCATAAATAAAAGGGAAAAAAAAAAAATGAAAAACTCAAAAAAAAAAAAAAAAAAAAAAAACGCAAACCCCCGNNAAAAAAAAAAAAAAGACTGCAGAGCCCTGCCATCTAACCACAACACAAAGTCTTATTAATGCAACATTTGCATTGTGTGAAATATAAACCCAGGACATCAGTGGAGGGAGAGCAACGCCGGCCACCTGTCCTGGGGATAGAGACTCGCTAAACTGATCAGCACAGAGACCACTTCCAGCAGCTCCCTCCCTTTAAATCCTCATTCTCAGTGGAATCTCTGATCAGTCATTTATAAAAGCTGGGAGGCCAGGCTGGACAGCTGAATTACAGCAGCTATTATCCACGTATGCCTGAATACCAGCAGACACCTTTATTTATAAAGGCTCTCCGGCTGACCGAGATTTGACATCGGCTACAAAAAGCCCTCAGCATCCAACTGGCTGCTCCAGAAGAATGTGAGGAGAGGTTGGCAAGCAAGGGCTAAGCAGACACCTTTGCACAGCTTCCCTGCTGCTGCCATGACTCCTAACCCAGCAGGTTTAAGTAATTGATTTCCTGAGCAGACACACAAAGCTGCACACCTTTGACTCCCCTGCTATGGATTCAAATGCATTGTTTTCCCCTCATCCCTGATTCTAAAATGTTTGGAGTATTTTATCAGGCCTATCCTGTCTCTTTTTAGGGTCTCTGAGCTTTCCAAGATGCTGTTTGTTGTTTGTTCACCTTTAGGCTCATCCCCACCGGTGAGCTGAAAATTGGGAACCCACAGCACACAGGTAATACAAGTGCAAGGGGATGGGGAGGGAGAAAGTGGTAAAAAAACTCCAGTTTCCCTTGGTGGATTTGCTTTAGCTCTAATGGTCTCAGTGACAACCCCTGACAACAGAAGATGACCAAAGTGTGAATTCTGCTTTAAATTGACAGAATTCCCAGGAGCAGCACATGCAAGCACAGCCCATGGGGCAAAGCTGGGCCAAGGAAGGCTCTAAGTACCTGTGTGCTCCCATCACACTCCTGATTTACTGTAACAACCTGAAAGAGGAGCTGGCACCTCTGCCAAGGCACAGAGATTGGATCCAGTCCCCAACAGGGCTCCAAGAGCTGCCCTGACCCTGCCAGCACAGTCACTGCAAAGAAGGGATTTCCTTGCCTCATTCCTCATTTCTTAAGCAAGGACTACTGAAAGTACCCTCCTTTGACCCCCAAAAGCATCCTTGTTCAGCCTGGAGAAGACAAGGCTCCAGGGAGAACTCAGAGACCTTTCCAGGGCCTACAGGAGTTATGAGAGAGCTGGAGAGGGGCTTTGGACAAGGGATGAAGTGACAGGACAAGGGGCAATAGCTTCCCACTGCCAGAGGGCAGGGATGGATGGGATATTGGGAAGGAATTCCTGGTTGTGAGGGTGGGGAGGCTCTGCCACAGGGTGCCCAGAGAAGCTGTGGCTGAATCCTTGGAAGTGTCCAAGGCCAGGCTAGAGATGGGGCTTGGAGCAGCCTGGGATAGTTGGAAGGTAGAAAAAAAAGTGGAAGGTGTCCTGCCCATGGCAGGGGTTGGAACAAGGTGAGCTTTAAGGTTCCTTCCAGCCCAAATCATTCTGGAATTCTGTGATCCTTCCTGCTCCCAGCAACCTGGCACCCATCCCTCCCTCCCTCCCACTGCAGCCAAACCCCCAGCAGACCAGACTGAGCCTCAGCACAACTCTGCAGCTGAAATTCCCTAGGGATGATGAGAACTAGAGAGCTGACAGCAGCAGGAGCAGCCAAGTGGCCTGACAGCACAACCTGCAGCTCTGGGGAGGTTTCCCCCAGGGGCTGCTGGATGGCATCCCCGTGGTGCCACCCTCAAGCCCCCAGCAGCAGTGTCAAGGCAGGAGCTGTGTGCTGTCCCTGCTCTGCAGAGTAAGTTGTTATGGTTACTGAAGGGTTTGCTGGGCTTTTTTTTTCCTTCTCTTTTAAAAAGAATTCTTATCAGTTTAACATAAAACTACCAGTCAATAGCAATTCCTATCTTAAAAGGTCATTCAGGTAGTTATAACTCAACATTTCATCTATGTTTTCATTATCTGGAGGGAAACAGCCAGGGGACTTTGTATTTTTTTTTTTAATAATCCACTTCTTTGCAACAGTAAGATTTTAAAAAACCCTACCCAGAACCAAGCTGACCCTGTGGCAATTTGAGCACACTGGGGAACAGTCAGAAAAAAGGTAGAAAAAAAATCACACTGATGTTTGCTGCATGAGAAACAGGAGGACTATCCCAACAGGAAAACTGAAAAGCAGGGAAATGCAGGGACATAGACTGCAGCTGCTGCAGAAACACCATGTTCTGCTTGTAAATGTCAGATCAGCCAAGTTTCTCCACAACAAAAGTTGTGGGTTTTTCCCTCCACATTTCTCTCCCCAATTTCTTCCTTCTTCAATTCCCATTGCTGATGGGGGACAGAGAAAAGGGGACAACAGCAAAAACCCAATGACAAGAAGAACTGATCTGTCATATTCAGGGCTGAAAACACAGGAAAAAAAAATGCAGCAGCATGGAAAGTGGGTTTAAAGATGCTTCCAGCTAAACCTGGTTAAACCCTGTTTTATCCACCCACTCAATTTCTTCTTAGAACAACAATTAAAACTCCAAACACCACACATGCCCATTCTCCACCAGGCAATCAGCACAGGCAAGGAGCAGGAGAACTAACTGGTTAAAAGAAAGGCAGGTCTGTGGCTTGCCTGGAACAAGTTGTATTAAAAAAGAAAAAAAGGCAATCTGGAATTAATTATTTGTGAGGATCAGTAACAGAAGCTTTTTGAAGCACCCCATGCTTCTAAAGCAGGGCAGCCTTGCTTGAGAGCAAAGAGTGGAGCAGAGCTGCTGAATCCTGCAGACAACAGTCACAATATTAACATTTTTTTAAGTAAAATAACATCTTCAGGCACGGCAGCTCAACAAGCTGGGCCACATCCAGCTCCTGCAAGTAAGAGGGAAGGTTTGCAGGGGTTGTGGCAGGAGCTGGCTCAGCCCTTGGTGCAACAGAGCCATCAATATCATCCATCTGTGCTTTCCATCTTGGACAGTCCCTTGTCCACAACATAAAATGACACCAAATTTGTGGCAGCACCTTTCTCTGCCCCGTGGATTATTGTGACAGAATACAAGAAAGTGCTTGCACTGTAAAAATGCTCTGAGAAGTCTGCCAAGGGCAGTAGCCAGGGTTAATGGTAGAGAAATACATGGTTTACACCCTGGGTTGAACTCAGAGAACAGAAATCTTTAGGCATCATCAGCAAGCCCCAGCCAGAAGCACTGAGCCCAGGAAGCCTCAGCTGAGGTGCTGCAGCACACACCTGCACAGAGGCCATCAGAGAAACCAGGCTAAAATCCAGACACCTTCACCAAAACCCTTGGTACAGCCAGGCCGTGGAGTCACTGCACGTAAAAACATCAAAAAAACCCCACACTGTGAATGGGGCATCTGATGGGTGAGCCTGTGCTGGGAAATCCTTCACTGACAGCTCCTCTTGCTTTAGCCAGATGTGTCTGTCTCCTGCATGGAGAGCCAGGAGAAGCCCATGCACTTGCCAGGTACAAAACAAACTGGGTTTCTGCCTCTGCAGCTGGCCCACTCACCCTGAGTGGCTCACTTTGTGCTCAGTACCTAGAACTAGAGCAAACCAAGCTGCAGGGCCGTCATGCTATGCTGAGGCCACCCCATGGTCTGCTCCATCAGAGAAAATCCAGCTTGCAGTCCCCCTGTGCCAGAAACACAACCCCCTCTGCCCACGAAACCCCTTCCAGAGAACAGCCAGCAACATCTCCTCCAACAGAGAATCCCAACCTTGTTTTGATGAGATCCTGCCCTTCCACTTCATGCATCTGCTGCAGAAGAGGACGTCAGGAGTGGATCTGCTCACTCCAACCTCAACTTTATTTGTAATTACCGGGCCAAGAAGGAAAGCCACCAGCTTGGCTGTTTGCCATCGCCAAACGCACTCAGCGATGACCTCTGCAAATCTCTGTGTCTCTTCTTAGGACCAGAGCACTGGAAAGATAAACACACCAATTTTTAAGGGAAAAGGGATGAACATGCAAGCCTGGGGATCCCTTGCATCAGACCTGCAGCCTCTTTTAGATCCCTCAGCAGCTCTTACGTAACCAAGAGTTAGTAAAACACTCATGGTCTTGTTTATTCTGTGCAAATTGGAAACACAAAGGGCACATGCACACTCAGAGGTAGATTTGCACAAACACACAGTTCATGGGAGGGCTCATCCCATCACCCTCGGGGGGTTTCTGCAGACAAAAAGGGCTTCAAACACAACGACCTGTGCTCTGTGTGGGCTCCTGCACTCAGCTGGCACCGTGCAAGAAGTGAGGAGGACACTGGGGCGATCAGGTGGGAAGCCCCAGAACACAGCAGTGCTGCAGTACAGCAGCTTCTCCCCTCTCTGGTGAACCCAGCCCCAGGGTTGGGGTGCAGGGGCAGTGCCAGGGGTGCCCTTTCTCCCAGCAGTTATCCCTGGTGACACCAGACACGAGCTCGACACTGGAGCGCTGAAGCGCTGACGGATGCATCCCAAAATAAAGCCAGCGTTCACACTAATTACCATTTCAGTTACTGATTGCAAACATAACTCCCAGCTCAGTCAGGAGTGGCTTTCACGGGCCACAAAGGAAACCAATCCCTGTTTTTTGATGAACATGAGAAAAAGAAAGGGCAAAGCTTGAGAAATTGTAGGGAGATGGGAAATCGTCATGTGATCCACCACCTTCAACTGCTTCAGGGAAACTCTGTGGGAAAATTTGGCTGACCAGAGCATTAACTACTTTAAAAGCAACTGACCTAATTGCAGATATATAATTGTTGAGATGGGCAGGCAGCTTTGCTCAGATTTTGAGGTCTAACACACCAAAGGATGCAACTGTGCAGAGGATCATCCACCAGCAACAGCCCAAGCTACGAGCAGAGCACTTTCCCCACTCATCCATTTAATCTCGTTTGCAGATAAGTGTATTCACAAACTAGATTATTTTAATTGATGGCTCTACAGTTGGTTCCTATTCAGCTCTTGATCTAAAGCTGTCCTCGACCTCTCCCATCAATCTATATCCTGACAGTGATGCTCTGTGTGCTTCCTCTCCTTCACCAACATCTTCCCTGCACCCACTCTGGTGGGAGAGAACTTCAGCTCTGCTGCTTTTCCAAGCACAAATACAAGATACCTGCACAGAAGGAATCAAGGAACAAGCTGGTCCAGGCAGAGAATTCCAGCTCAGGTCTGTGATGATGCATGAAATGCTTCCCTGCATCTTTCACATGCACTTCAACAGTGGGATTTTTCCCAGCTGCAGTCAGTGGGGAAATTAACCCTGGCATCAGGCCCTCACTGATCCATGAACTACCCGAGAAAATGGTTAAGAGGACACTGCAAAGTATGGGAGGGTCTCTGGGAGAAAGCAGCCCACCCATGAGCAACCCTATTGCACCACATGGTGCAGCAAAACAGGCTGTTACCATTATTTAACTTATTCCTTCCCGTTTTAGGCATTACTACCTAAAAATTACTACCCTGGCAAGCCCTGCACACCCCCCATCCAAAAGACCTGGCCCTCATTAGCTCTACCAATGGAAGAGACCTTGTCATTCATGCTGCCAACACTTTGGGAGCAAGCACAGGAGTATTTCCTTACTCCTCTTACTGCAAGGGACGCGTGCCAGGAACGACAAGGGAGGGAGTTTTTAAGCAAATAGGAGAAAATACAGAAGAGCAAAGTGCAAGCCCAGAAGAGTCTCTGTAGGTCCCAGCACTGGGGTGAGTGGGACAGCAAAGGGGAACCTTTGTAATGCCACACCACAGACCTTCCTCCAGCCTGCAGTGCTTCCCACAGCCACTCTGGAAAGCATCCCTAAAAATAAAAATAGCTTTGAATCACAAGAGAACACTGGGTGTGTAGCCTGGCTCAAAGCCCCTGGCTAACACCACTGTACTTCTGTACCCCTCCCCTCGGTATTTTCCAAAAATCCCAGCACTGATAGCTTTTAGCCCTTAAGTTTGCAAACAAAACCTGGGAAAGGTGTGGCAGCAGGTCAAGCACCAGCAGGCAGGTTAAAAGCAAGGGTCTAACAGCTCAGCAGGTCTGAGGTTTGCCCAGGTCACCCAGAGAAGCTGGGGCTGTCCCATCCCTGGAAGTGTTCAAGGCCAGGCTGGATGGAGCTCCCAGCAGCCTGGTCTGATGGAAGCTGTTCCTGTCTGAGGGGTTTGAACAACATGATCTTTCAGGTCCCTTCCAACTCTTCTGTGATTTCCTTCTGTAGTCTCTCCATTTAGGAGAAACTAATTTTTAACGAGCAGAGCTGGCAGGGCTGCTCACCTCCCTCTCCAGGCAGAGACAAGTGTGTGGAATGACCACACAGTGCCATTGTCCAGCCCTGCACTTAGAATTCCCTATCACCTCCAGTTAGCACAGGCTAGGCTCCTCACTCCATCCTCCTCCTCCTGGGCTCCTCCAGTCCCACTGTGTCACAGCCTTGCCATGCCTTCACACAGACCCAGGACATTTAAACCAGAGTTCAGCATTACAATGCAACTGTAAGCCAAGAAAAAAATTTAAAAAAAATGAGAAACACTTTCAAACTGGGTGCTGGAATGATTTGCCATTCACTGGGGATGAACTACAAAATTTGCACAGCACAGGGGTAGCAGCTTTCTGATGGGCTGGGAGACTGTCTGTGGCTGGGGTGGCAGCAATAGATGCTGGGCTGGAACCATAGGGAGCTAAGGATATAAGCAGCAAGGTCTGCAGGAATATGTAATACCTTTTAATAGACTAGCTGGTACAGTTGGGGAAAAAAAAATCCCACACAACCCACAACCACACAAGCCCTCCTTTGAGCTGGTGCACCTTCATGCCTGGCCATTTTTTCCAGCTGCATCACTTGGGCTATTAAAAGATGTTACAGCTCCCTGCAACCCTTGTCTCTTCCTTTGGCCAGTCCTTCCCCAGGATGAGGAATCTAGGTCACCCTGATGCTCCCCTTATGATACCTGACAGCCTGCTGAAATGAAATAAATATTTTGGCCCTAACATATGGAGCAGTTAATGTCCTGTGTGCACAGGCCAGAGAAAGCTTTTGTTGTCCTTTAAGGCCAAGAGCTTAAAGCTGTCACTGCTTCCATTAGTGTACGTGGGTGTATGGACACCTGGAGGACCTACAGGAGTCTTTGGGCACTTCTGTCAACCTTGCAGGAATGAGGAAGCCAGGGCTGGTGGGGTGGGATGTGGGAATGCTTTGGGAAAAAATCGCACAGGGATGCTGGAGTAGATGAAAGCAGAAACACATTCTTCACTCAGCACTAAAGCCTGTGGACCATGTTTCATGGATGCAGCCCCCAGACGTCCTCACTGCCCACAGAGCAGCCATATCCAGCAGCCCTGGGTGCCCAGGAGGGGCACAGGTCCCAC